>RJWH01004288.1:0-113330 GCA_004363575.1 Solenodon paradoxus | reverse complement strand
TTCACCTTCCTTGAGTGATAAGGAGCCTTCCTTTTCTTCCCCGCTTGGTCTTAAATGGGATAAGATGAGCATAAAAACTTGCTCATAGTTTTACCCTTCTTATTTGAATCTTTATTTCTGGATGAAAGGTTCTCCTTTTAAAGGAAACAAACATAGCTGGCTCTCCCCTGAACTGGAAACTTAGTCCTTTTTGTCAATAGAAAAATTCAAGTATGGAAGCAAGCATGAATGAATATTTATTAAGATATGATAAGGTCTTTGAAGGCACAGCTCTAGATGCTTTAGGATAGAAAAACAGGTGAGATATGTCATTGATAGACCACAAAGAAAGGCATGCCTGGAGACATATGATTACAGCTCAGTCTGTTAGGTATGTAGGGGTTGTCTAATGACTCGTTGGAAGAGTTTCAGGCAAAGAGAAGTGTGAACATTAAAGTCATGATACTGCAAAGAGTTGGTATTTTTGAGGAACAGCAAAAAGACCAGTGAGTCAGGAAGAGCGTGTTGTTGCTTCTACATTTGTTTGGAGAATTGTACTGAATTCAATATTTACAGATTCTTGAAGACCACAACTCGTAAAGAGGATAGATTTCGTTCTCTTATAATTAAGAGATGTTGAAAGACTTGAACCAGACAAGGGACATGATCTATTTTATGCTTTGAAAAGTTATTTCTCTGGGCAGCTCCAGTGGCCTAGTGGTCTAGTACACCCTGGGAGCCATCCTAGACACATCCCAAGGTCCTGGCTTCAAGACCCAGGGTCAGGGGAAAACAGCTATTGAACAACCATATAAAAATAAATGAATTTAAAGTAAGTTATTACTCTGGAGAATGGTGGAAACAAGAAATTAGACCAGACTAAAGGAACAGAAAACAGATATATGGTTCAAGGGTGAAAAAAAATGTATAGTACATATACATATATATTTATGTATGTATATATACATGCACATATATAGATGTAGATAGACATATTGTCATCCCTCTTCCTGGTCTGGAACCAAAGTCCACAGTTTTCATAGCCTGTCTTTAGTCATCTGAGCCACAGAAGTGAATCAAGGGAGAAATTTCTTTGCTAATTTTGGTGAAGTGTTATTGGTTGACAGGAAAAATAAGGGCAGGTAATATTGAACTGACCAAAGGACCTACGTCCGGAGGATAAATCTGAGAATGACTATGCCTGTAGAGCAGGTAAAGTTTAGGAAGACCATACAGAGGAGGAAGTGGTTGGCAGGAGGAAGTAGTTGGTGGTCTGGGTGAGCTGTAGACATCTGATACTGGGGATCTGAACCAGGTGGAAACATTTGGGCTAGTTGGGAGTTTAGGAGTGTGACTATAGTCCCTACGGAGGTTTGGGGACAGACTAGCAAAAGCTACGTAGAAATAACATTCTCAATGAATGGAGAAATAGGCAGGATTCTAACATCAGAACAGAGGCGCTGCATTTGCCAGGATTCAATTCCCATATTAGGCACAAGGAACTTTGTTTCAGAAGCATAGCCAAGTCTAGTCACTATAAATGGAGCACAAGATTTAATAGGGAGTACGAGGAGGTGAGACTGAGGATGAGTCCCACTAGCTGGCCTGTATCTTTCAAAAACCTCCCACCTACTGCTGTCCAGTCCCTGGACAAAAAGGGAAGTATCTATCAGCTGAGGATGGGAAGGAAATTTCTGTGTGGGAACCACCACTGAGACCATTACAGCTATTACACTGGGATTCCACATACTTTGCCTGCCTCGTCTTCTCTCAGTCATTGCTCTGCTCCCTTAAATTCCATTCCAATCCATGCCATTCCATTTGATCAATATGTATTGAGAACGCACCTTGTGTTAAGTGCTGCCAGGAACCCAACAATACGAAGACGTGGTTCCTGATCTCCAGGACATCATGATTGAGTATTTTCTCTACCTGATTATCACATAACCAGAATGCCTTGTAGCATCTTCGAGATTCAAAGACTGTGTTTCCCTCTAGTCCTCAGAAGAGAGGGTGGATGGAACACTCTTTGCAATGTTAGAACATTTGAATATAATTTGGGACGTCAAATAGTACAGTACTTGATGTCGCTGATGACTTTACATAGCCCTGTGATAGCCTCTAAGATGGCTCCAGTGATTCCTGCCTAATAGTCATGTGTCTGTGTAATCCCTGCCTCTGTGTGGCTGGCTCTAGTGACTAGCTTTAGTAACTCGAATGCAGTAGAGGGATAAGGTGTCATTTCTGTGATTGTTACAAAGAGAAAGTTTTCCATCTTCAGGCCCTCACTGAAAACTTGCTCTGAGAGAAGCCAGCTGCCATGCTGTGAACTGCCCTATGGAGAAGCCCTCAGGGCCAGGAATTAATGTCTCTTTCCACAGCCATCCAGGACTTGAGGCTGAACAGCAGCCACATGAGAGAAGTTGGAAGCAGATTCTCTGGAGTTACGTCTTGAGATGACTAGTCCCAGCCTAACCTGTTTCCTGCCTTGTGAGGGATCCTGAGCCAGTGGCATCCAGTGAAGCCATTTCCAGATTCCTCCCTCAGAAACTGTGAGCTGAAGATGCTTGTGGTTTAAGGTGCTAAGTAGGTAACAGGTTATACAACAATAGGTCACTAATGACTGTTCTCTTCAGAATTCACCTTTATTCCTTTTTAAGGCAATCAGTTAATGACAAATGTTTTACAGAGCTTTCTTGGGGGAAAAAAGGAGATTGTCCATCACTATCTATACAAATAAATAAATTATGATTTATTTTGAACGTTAAATAGTGTTTATTCAGTTTCATAACCAGAAATAGAAAATGTTTCTTTTTTATAAATAGAGTTCAGGTGATTCCATATCTTGTAATTTTATTTCATCTTTGTTTGAAGACAGAATGCAATCAATTTGTTATGTAATAAAGCTTTCATGCATACTTAAAAATATTTATTTTGGTTGCTTTTTTTTAAAGAAGAGGTGCAGGCAGGAATGAAGAGCAGTAGGCAGGCGGGCAGGAAGCAAAAGGAAGAGGAAACATCTTTACTTTTATTTCATGGTGCACGCTGGTTGTTTCCCCTCAGACCCGGAATTTAAACCCATGGGTGTGTGGCCTGAATACTTTGGTGGTGATTGATGCAACCGCTCCTCCACCAGGGTACACCACATTTCTAATGACTTTTAAGATACTGAATTTAACCTCAGTCTGTGTGCATTTTACATCACACCCATCACTAGAGTTTTAGTGCCTATCACCAACGCTATATCAACGCTTTCCTCATTCCCACCCTCTGGTAATTGGTCTCGCATCCTGCAAATTTTGTTGTGATTTGTAGATCGTTTGTTTTGTTTCTTTACAGTCCACATATGAGTAAAACCATCCTTTTTCTTTTTTTGTTTATTTTATTCAGCATAATCACCTCCAATTTCATCCAGGTTGTTGCAAAGGCACAATTTCTTTTTTTATATAGATGTATAGAATTATATTGTATGTGTGATATATATCACACACACACACCACATTTTCCTGTTGTTGTTTTTTTCTTTTAAAGGTAAACCACATGCAGGAATGAAGGTGAGCAGAGACAAACAGTCAGGGAGAGAGAGGAAGAAGTATTTTATTTATTATATTTAGTTGTTTATCTTGTTTGTTTCTGCCGGCCCCGGTATGTGAACCCCAGTCCTAGGTGTATATGTGCACTACACCCACCTGCTGTGCCACCAGGGCAGTCCACAATTATTTTATCTAGTCATTTGTCCATGTGAATTTAGATTGCTTCCATGTCTTGGCTATTGTGATTTGTGCTTCTATCAACATAGAAGTGAATGAATTTTTCTAATTAGTGTTTTATATTCTTTGAATATATGCCTAGTGGTGGGATTCCTGGATTGACTGGCAGTTCCTTATCTTTTAGGAATTGAATCTCCATACTATCTTCCAAAGAAGTTGCCCTAATGTGCATTCCCACCAGCAATATAAGAGAATTCTGTTTTCTTCACACCCTCTCCAACACTTGTCATTGTCTTTTTGATAATAAGTCATTCTTACAGGTATGAAGGAATATCCCATTATGTTTTTTATTTTCATTTCTTCAATGGTGGGCTCTGTATAGCATTTTTCGTGTGTATGTAGGTCAATTGTGTGTCTTCCTTAGAGAGGTGTCTAACTCTTCTGGCTATGTTTTTGAGTGGGTTATTGAATTTTTGTGGTTGAGGTGTACGATTTTTTACATATATAGGAGATCAAGTTACTATCTGATACATACTGTGCAAATATTTTCTCCCATTCTGTGGGTTGTCTTTGCAGGTGTCACCTGTGGAGGGACCAGCTGCTCAGAGCTCACCTGAAATTTCTACAGAGAACAGGGAACGGCTAGTCTGTTTGCTCGCTGTCCATTGTGTTTGGAACATTTTTTCCAGTGGAGGCTGCAGCCGCGTGTTCAGAAGATGTTCTCTGGCTCCTTGGACCAGAGTCTTTCATGTGAAAAGTGCTGTCCAGTAGTCACCTGCAGATATCTGAGATCTTGGGTACATCTCAGGGATTCCCAGAAGGGCTCAGTTGCTGCCTTGCTTAGGCTTGAACTACAGGTCCAGCTGGGCTTTTCCAGTGAAATCAACCAAAAAGTGTCCACCTGAGTCACCTGTCTATGATGGTAAGAGCAGAGCATTGTTTATCTAAAGCTTTTACAGAATCTCAGAAAACTTTAGTTAGGATGCCCTGCAAAATCAAACACTTAATGTTTCCCCAAAATATTTTTATTGTACTTTAAATACTTTATATTAAAAAAAGTTAAAAAATCTTTTTGACCAAGACACATCTGCTAAATATAAACATCATTTCCTGTGAGCGTACAGGGCATTGTTTTGTGAATTGCAGTTTTCTGTCCTTCCAATCAAAGCCTTATACACACAAATGGCTATATGCCTCTATGAGCTTTCTACAAACAAATGGAAAATAGAAACATACTCACAACTTGAGGGCCCTGCCCTTTGCCACTGGGCTGCTCTCCTTCACAGAGGTGTCACTGAAGTCATTCATGTTGCTGCCCAGGGTCTCCTGGTCTTCCTCATCCCAATCCATAACCCTCCATCTATACCTCAGATCTAAGATGTTTTCTTCTACCCCATTTTCCTTCTGTTGTGCAAACTGAGTGCTGTCTGTGACTTATGTGGCCATGTCCACCTTCCTTCCTGAGCAAGTGTGAGCTTGCAAACAACAGACCCAAGCTGGCCTGAGCTTCTCTTAAGACTGAGAAGGCTCAAGGGGACACCAAAGAAGCTGACTTGCTTGCCAACCTCCTTCTTGAATGCTCTTTCCAAAGCAGAATAATTTCGTGGACGGCAGTAGGGAGAAACCTGCGAAGGACTTTCTTGGGGTCAAGTTGAGGCTGGGCCAGCACTTGACCTGGACCTCAGCACCTCTCTCTCTTTCTCCTCTCTCTTTCCCCCACCCCACCAGGCCCCCTTTCCATGCTGCCTCTTTGCCTTTTGAGCTCTACAGCCAGGTCTTGAGGGGCGAAGTCACCCCGTAGAAGCACCAGGGGCAATTCCTAAGACTGTCTGCCTTCTCTTGATTCTAAAGCCAGGTCAAGTGCTGAGAGCCTCCCATTTGTGTCTCTAGTGGGGTGCCTTAAAATGTTCAAGTTTGTCAGGAGTGTCCCAGTTCTAGAATGGGGCCATCTTTTTCTGTGTGCTCATTAGCCACCTACAAATGCTCACTCCCATCTCTGAGAGGGAGTGCAAGAGCTGACCATAGGCGTGCTTGGGTAAGGGGTGCGGGGCTTGAGGGTCTCCTGGGTCAATGGGGGGTCCTCAGGAGAGGTGATCCCAGCAGTTTGTTGCAGGTTTCCAGATGTAGTCCATGAAGTAGTTAATAGGTTGAAACATGGAACAGTTAGCATTGTCCCTTAGCTGAGTTCTGAGCCCAGGTTTGTGTGCTTCCCACCTCTCTCCAGGCCTCAGCCCTAGAGATGACCTTAGTATTCTGAGCAGGGTGGAAAGAAGGGGGCCTCCTGGGCGTCCTATACGGTGGGGGCACCAGGGGAACATTTGTCCACTCTTTCTCCCTCCTGGAAGAAATCACTGGTTAACAGTGTCTCTCTTGGCACTGACCTGTGCGGATTTGGGGAGGAGTGACATGGGTAAAGTGAAAGTGTTCTCTTCAATGCATCCATTCTCAGATTTTTGGCTCCCATGTTATTCTGGAACGTCTTCACTGGAGTCCTGGAGTCTACAAACGTACTCTCGTGTGTGAGCGAACGTCAAAACCAATGTTCTGTGGATGGATGACAGTAGATTACTCCTATTTCGCCATCTTGCTTACATCACTCCTCCCTTCTGCTTGTTTGTTTAAATACATATAAGCTTTGGTAAAGAAAAATCAAGTATACATATGGTTGATTCTGACCATGGTTATACAAACGGCCTTTTCAAGAGCTTCTTGGTTATAAAGAATTTTGGTTATAAAAGTCATGAAAGTTTCAACTCAATTTAAGAGAAAATTAAAGTGTCAATATCAACTGCTGCCTATAGCTATCACTGAGATTGTCCTCCTGCCATTATTTTGTGTGAATCAGTAAATCTGATTGACATTTTCCGGAACTTTGCGTTTCCTGACATTCTCTGATGGAACGTATCATCCAGTAGCTTATTGAGAAGGGCACATGAAGTGTAAATATTTTGCGAATTTGTATGAAAGTATCTTTCTCTGTCACTACATTGATCCCTTGTTTGGGTATGGAATTCTTGGATGGTCGAGTCCTGCTAAGATGCTGCTGAAGTAACAACTGCAGTCTTCCCCACTCAAGATCAGTAACAGAGGAATCAGGAAAGGAAAATACTACAACTGGAAGAAAACATGAGAAAATCCTAGGTTTATGGGGATTGAGAAGAAGCTGTTTTGAACAGGGGTGTGCATATGTGTGTGCATGTGCATATGCATGTGTGTGTGCATGTGTGTGTGTGTGTTGGTCTGGAATAGAAGACAGTCAAGCATCCTTGTGGGATATTTGCACAAGAGAAGCAATACAGATGGCTCCAACCTAATGATTTATTTTAATAATTTATTGTCTAACAATGATACAACAACGATACAAAAGATAAACTTATTAGAGAAAAAAACAGCTTAGTTGAGACTAGGTGAGTTGTATTAAATCATTTTGAAGTTACAATATTTTAAATGTATGGTGGATTATCTGGATGTAACCCACGTAAGCTGAAGAAGGTCTGTACTTGACTTGGGTTCTTTGTTTCTCTCCACAGTTATCCTGGATCAAACACCTCTGATGGTTCAGAGCCCTGGCCCAGTGGACCCCAGTGAAATCAGGGCAGCACAGAAACCCTTGATTATGAGGGGCTGAGGAAAACACAATCACTCACTGTGGGTTGTGACTCTTTTACCCTTTTCCCCCAAGTTCTGAATGGAAGCTCTTTCCTCAGGCTGCCACTTGCTGATTCAAGAGGCCTCTATGATTTGAACACATTTTATGCAGCGAGGAGTAAGTCATTCCTTGAGCTTTTCAGTTGCTGGTCGGCCAACCATATTTCCTTGAGACAAAAATGGGAATGGGCTTTTGGATCCCCTTAACAGACAGGGTTGGGGCAATTCAACTGCCCATTTTATTGTTACAGACGGCCCTCGTTTATTAAAAAAATGGGACAAAATTGACAGTCAAGAAATATGAAAGCAAACTGTACTATCCTGTTTATTAAAGTGAAAATGTGGTCATCTAGTTCCTGGGACTTTTCACCTCAGGGCTCCCTTTACCCTACTCAAGCTCATTGAGACAGTGGATCTGCACAGGCCTTCTCCACAGAGTAACAGTATCACCAGAAAAGTAAGCCAAGATAGCAAACCAAAATATCACTAATTATCTAAGGCTACATGACAAATTGCCTCTAATTTACCAAGCTGAAATGATTAGGCAATGATGCACACATGAAACCTATATAAGTGTTTTGATGCAATGTTCCTTGGATAAAATGTTAAAGAATTATTAGATTACCTATCTTCTCTGTGTAGGTAATTTTATTGCCTATTTCATAAAGGTTTTAATGCTATATGAGAAAGTTGCTTTATATAGCACTTAAACAGAATTTACATACTATTATTTGTTTAATTAAATGCTTATCTCCTGATTAAGTATTTAAGCAATATTTAAATACCGAGCCCAGTGTCTAGCATATATAATATAGTACCTAGCGTATTTAAAAAACTCAATAAATGTTAACATTGTTAATTAATACAATAATGTTGTTTGATTTTTTGAATTACTTCTCGTTTTCAGATAAATCTGATTAAGTTAGACAGGTCAAGGCCAAGCGTTAAAAGTGAAATTGGATGGAACTGCATCGTGGTAACCTTTGAAATGTGTTCTTGTCACTTTAAAATTCTGAAATGACAGCCTTCTGTGTGGAAGTCAAATGCTTCAAATTAGGGAGAAGTGCTTTGTGGTTCCCTTGCTTACTCCGAGATAATAAAAAGTACTTTAGATTGGAACTTGCACTAGCGTGTTAGCGGCCATTGCTGCCTTTGTTTTCCTACCTGTTTTCCTCCCATTAACTGTGTTATAATGAGGGATTCAGTGTCAGCTTCCTTATCAAGGTTAGCAGACTGTTCTTTATGATGGTAAAAGTCACAGAGTCTCAGATGTTGGAAAATTTAGCTGCAGTGGCTTTGCCTTCCCAAAGTGATTTGAAATAAGCACCCAATGAACGTACCTCTGAGAAATTCAGCTTGTGTTTTATTGTCAGCTGTTATGATTTAGAATCTTCTTTCTGACTCTGCATTGAAATCGATGTCACGGCTGCACTAGGAACTGCGCAAATGATGTTCTTTTTATCTGCCTTTAGCTTTCAAATTGTGTTCTTATCACTGTGGGTTAAAGGACATCTTTGTACATTTACACTTTGATTGGAGTATGATGTCAAACAGATTTTGACTCAAATAAATATTCAGTTGTGCCAAGAATTACAAATAAAGTATGACCTTGCTTTGTCAAGAGAAATATGGAATGAATGAAGGAGAAATGGATGAAAATGATGTTTTTTCTTTTTACTGCGAAGTAATTTATATTCCTTATATGAAATATTAGAAAATCTGAGCAAAAAGAAAAAATAAAATTCACCTTTATTCTCAACACTAGGATGTAATAATTATTCATTGTAGAATTAGTTTTTTATGTATATGCACATTCATATACATCACAGAGTTTTAAAAATATGCATCACGCTGTATATATTATTTAGCTTCTAGATTTTTTTAAAATAACAAAACTTAATGCAGGAATCTTTCCATATCAGTAAGTACAAAAAGTGAACTGAAATCATTTTAATCAGTCTCCTATTTGTCTCTCTGTATATATTTATAATATTTCCAGTTCCTTCAATTACAAACATTATAAAGAATATCCTGTACTCATATATTTTTTGATGTTAAAAAAAATTGTAGAAATTCTAAACAAATAGATGCCCCTTCCCTGTAGCTCAGGCTGCTAAGATTACAGGCTATGAAAATCATGGATCTGGGTGGCTTTGATACCTGGGGTTGGGGAAAGAAGAAAGAAGACAAACAGTATACAAATAAAAATTGAAAACATTGTAGAAGTGTTTAAAATAAATAGCAAACAATATTCTTTCCTTTTTTTTAGTTCAGTTCACCAGAAGTAGTAAGAATACTTACAGTGATTATATTACCTTTAATTAATATTCTTTTGTTATTTTTATCTTTGATTGTTTCTGTCTTTGGTAATATTTCTGCATTTTCCCTTGGCTTATCTTTTTTTTTTTTAAAGGAAAGGTAAAGGCAGGAATGAAGGCAAGTAGGCAGGTAAGAAGAGAGAGGAGGAAGAAGCATTTTATTTTATTTTTATTTAGTTGTTCGCGCTGGTTGTTTCCCCCTGGAATTCAAACCAAGGGGTGTGTGGGCTGGGCTCCTTCTGAGGGGACTGACCTAACTACTGCTCCACCAGATGTCTTATCATCTCTAGACAGTGTCTATGACTATATTCTGAATGAGGAATTCATTGCTTCTACAGTACCTGCCACTTTCTATGACCCCTCTAACACTAGACTGTTGTTACTTTTTTGTTCATATAACTAATAATATGTTATATAATTGAATATCTGTTCTTATTGTCAGCTTAAGATAAGGATCCTAGATACCTCATTATCAAAGATTAATACAAAATTGCTTTTAATCTCTTCCTATGTCCTAGTATGTTTAGCTGTATCATAAATCTATATTTCCAGGATTTATAACATTCTTATTCTGTTCTATAATTCCATTTAAATCTTCACACCTTGTCTAAGGATTAATTTTAGAAATGGAAAATCAATAAAAATTCATTTATCATATTCTTGGATAAATGTAATTATAGTTTGATTCAACACCAGGAAAGAAATATAATTTATGTCATTAAAACTTTAACAGAAGTCTTCCTGAGTTAGCTAAGATCTAATCAAGGATGGATCCAAGATTTATAGATCTTGATTCTTATACAATTTGGGGGGCTGTCTTCAAAAGGAAAAAATGTAAAATTATAAATGCAACTGTTAAGGTCCATTCCTTAGCTTTGGAAAGATTTCAGGTGCACGGACCCTGAAGCTTATCTTCATTTGTTTCATAATAAATCTGCCTCTGGGTCTAATAGATCCTCTCAGCTTCTTTTTTGACTTCTTTCATTTCTTATAGGTCATATTCAGTTGCTTCCATGTTTCTGGTATCCTGTGTGGCCTCTTTTTTGTTTCCCTTTTCATTTTGCATGAATCACTATACATTTGTTTCACAAAATTACTCGTGTGTTACATATGCATTTATTTTGCCAAATCTTGATTGTTTTGCTTCATCTGGATTGACTGCTTAGAAATCTAAGTTGAAAACTTTTCCCAAAATGAAGGATAAACTCAGAAATTATTTTTATC
Organism: Solenodon paradoxus; assembly: GCA_004363575.1. NCBI lineage: Eukaryota > Metazoa > Chordata > Mammalia > Eulipotyphla > Solenodontidae > Solenodon > Solenodon paradoxus. Next base: position 102,451 of record RJWH01004288.1, on the reverse strand, counting down.
TTTGATGCTAGGTGAGTGGGAATGGTGAACCGGGGAAGGTGGGAGTGAGACTCTGGACCCTTTCTATGTAGTTTCATTCCAAGTGAAAGTATTACTTGAAAAAATAAGTAATTAAGAATACACAAGTCTTTTTCCACCTTTGAAAGTTTGAAAATAATTTCCTTGACTTTGAACACGAAATATTGAGAAATTCATTGCCATTCTTACCTGAGTTTCTTCTGGTAATCTGCTATCCCTTTCTGTTTCTGAGACCCTTCATGATTTTCCCTGCTCTTGGAGCTCTGAAATTTCATTAGTTTGAGGTCTACGAGGGGGCCTTTTAAAAATGAATTTTGTCTCCATGTAGATCATTTAAAAAGGAAGACTCATTGAAACTAGGGGAAATTTTCTTTAGCTATATCTTTGACTATATCTTTCCTGCCATTGTCTCATTTACTTCTTTTAGATAAATGTTTTACTTCTGGATCTATCCTCCATGTGTTTTAAATTCATATTTATATTTTTGAATTCTGTCCACTGAAATATTTTGGTAATTGTATTTTTAATTTTCAAGAATGTTTAAATTTTATGATTGTTTTCTTCATAGACTGTATGCTTTTATGGGTACTACTGAAGTCACTTTTAAGAGTATTGTATAAATTAAAAAATATATTTTCCTAATCATCTCTGATTTTGCCAATGTTTGTTGCCTGTTTCATTCAACTTTATACCTCTTTCTTCATGCTCTTCATTTTTACTCAAACATCTGTTGTAATTTGAGTATCCAGTTATATTTATGAATCAAAACTTTGTTTTTAAAAAGAAAAGGTAGCTGATGTGATTTTTTTCTCCCAAGATGGGGTATATCTATTTCCATAAAATCATCCCCTCAGCCCTCTTGAATCAGAGGACCAACTTTTGGCTCTAAGTTGACTGGTTTTGTTGAGAGATAGACTTCTCTCTGGTGTGGGAGGGTATGAAATTAGGTGGCCAGTGATTTCCACATTACTTTTGCTGATGTGAAGAATGAAAATTAGTACACCTAATAGAAAAAAATCTGGAGATTCCTCAAAAAATTAAACTAGAACTATCATATGATCCAGCAATTCTACTTCTAGATTTTTGTCTGAAGAATATGAAAGCACTAATTCAAAAGAAATATATGCACTCCTATGTGCATTGAAGTGCAGTTCACAGTAGCCCAAGATATGGAATCATTCTGCCTATTGACAGATGACTAGATAAAGATGTGGTATATACACTCAATGAAATACTGTGTGTGTGTATATGTACATACACACATATATGTTTTCATTCATATGCAGGGTATAAAGCAACAGAGCAAATGAACTTACAAAACACAACAAAACAACTCTTAGATCTGAAATGGTAGTTACCAGTGGGGAGGGAAAATGGGCAGAGGGCTCAATTTGACAGTGGAGAATGGCACTATAATTTTGGTGCTGGGAACGCTGTCTTATACATAGTTATTGAGATGTGAAGCTATACTCCTGAAACTTACATAGTATTGTAAAATAATGGTGCATTAATAAAAATAAAATAATAAATCAATAAAAATTTAAAAAGAATATGTTTTAAGAACTCTTTATATAGGATTAGGAATTAAAAATGAGATATAACTAGTTTGAAAAAAACTGAAAGAATTAAAAGCTTACGTTGAATGCTATGGCAAAATATAAAATCCTTTTTTAAAAAATGATGTTTTTCTTAGTATAAATGATGAGTTTTGGACATAAAGATGTTGCAACCTGAATTTAAATGAATTGACTAAAAAGACAATGGTTTATAAATGAAAACAGAGCAGCTACACATAGAGTCACAGCTGTATTTTGTCTAAGATTTCAAGACCAGATAATTTCAATATAATTGAAATTATTATAGGTCATATAAAAAGATGTAAATCTCCATGATTCATTTTTCCAAGTCACTATGACCTTAATTTAAAACCTAAAATTAAAAGACATATATGCTAAACTTGCTTTAGAATATAGGAGAACAAAACCTACATTAAATACTTATAAATAAAATCTAGTATTTATCAAAAGGATCATAAGTCATGATCTAGCAAAGTTTATTCCAAGAATACAAGCATGTTCGACATCAGAAAATCTAGCAACATCATATAAGATGACAGCAAATTAAATAAAAATTAATAAGGTCATATCAATAGATGCTGAAAAGTCAGTTGATGAAATTCAGTAGCCATTCTTAATTTAAAAACTCTATAAAAATAGGGATAGAAGCAGGCTTCTTAAATATAACAAAAACCAGTTACTAAACACACAAGTAAAGCTAACTGAAAAGTGGTTTCAATTAAAATTAGAAACCAGATAAGGATGCTATCAACATTGTGATTTTATATCATCTTGTAGATTTTCTAGCAAATACAGTAACACAAAATGAAATAGCTGGTTGAGATAATGGAAAAGAAGAGATAAGCCTTCAAACTGCTAATATGATTATCTGAAATCCAGGTGATTTTAGTAAAATGTCACCAGAATTAATAAGAAATAAACACATGGGAAAAAGAATGTATTCACAACAAGCAGTCCAGCAAACAGAAATATAAAATACTTCTGTGTATATTAAACAGGAAAGGTAGCATCTTTAAGAAGAAAATATTTTATATAAAACCTGAACAAATGAAAAGACATGCTCTTAGGAAGTCTTTAAAATTTGTTTTGAATGTTTTCATTGAAGAAGCATTGTTTTACAACACTATATATATTTTAGGAATGCAAGTTTACTCATCAACTGTGTAATATTACACCCCACTCACTGTCACTTTTCAAATAGTCCACACTCACCTCTGCCCACTGGATCTTCACCACCTTTGCGCTCCCCTCCACCCTCTTCCCCTCCCCTCTGGGAACCTCAGTTCTGTTGTCAGTGTCCAAGGCTTAGTTTCTATTTTGTTATTTATTTGCTTTGTTTCTTATAAATGAGTGATACCTGGTACTTGTCTTTCTCCTTCTGCCTTATTTCACTTTGCATAATCCCCAAATAGTTCCATCCGTGTGGTGGCCAATGACAAGATTTCATCTTTATTTTTTTAATAGCTGAGTAGTATTCCATTATGGAATACACTGTATCTTTTTTTAAAATTAAAGCACTGTGTTTACTTAGAAGCATTCAGAGTGTCTACAAAACAGCTGCAACCTTTTTTTTTTTTCAGTTACAGAGCAGTATTTGTGAACAGAACAACAATTATGTCATATAAACTGCCTCAGAGACAACTGAAGATGAAAAAACTACGACCCCCAATTTGTGCTGTGCACCAGTAAGAACCTGTTTCAATTTCCATGTCAACACAGCCCTCATACTGTGCTAAGCAGGGTTAGTGGCTATTGAAAACATGACCCGGATAGCGCTAGTAAAGACACTTTCAGTCATGTTTGAATTATACAAAAAAGACATTGTACAGTTTAAAAACACATCATACACGCCTTACATTTCTTCTTTTTTTTCTTTGAAAGGAATGACTTGTGTACAGGGAGTTTAAACGATTTATAGACAAGAAAAAAAAAATGCGCTAGAACCAACTTTTTCATCATTTTAACTCCATCTTCTTTATCTTCCTCCTCTCCCTTATCCTCTCATCTTCCTAGTCTTCCTCCTTTTCCATCTTATTCCTGTTCTTTCCAGCCTTGACAACTCCCTTTTTGTTGCATCAAGCTTTCCTTTTGCTCATTCTGCTGTGATAGCCTCTTCTTATTGTTCCTTCAGCTTAGCAGACTCTCTTTTCCTAAGGCTGCTTGTCATCTGCAGCCACATCCCCCAGTTTTCTTTGCAGCATTGCCCATGGATAGGCCAGGGTGTTCTCCTTTGATTTTGTGGGCCTTGTTGGCCTTTGCCGGGTCTTCAGATTTTTCTTTCTTTTTAGCAGACATGCTCTTCCACCTCTCTGAGCAGTTGACTGAAGTATCCGGGTGTCTTTTTTTGTGCAACTCTTGGCAAGTTTGTACAAAGAATACATAGGGTGACGTTTTGCCTCTTGACTTCTTAGGATCTCCCTTGCCCATGTTTAATTTATTTTCGTTATCGAGATGCAGAGTGGAGCGGTGCTGCCCAGCTCTCACCTGCCTGGGCGCTGTGTTTACGGAACTCAGTGCGCTGCCATGGCTGTGAGAGCAGAGCCATTGCTACTCACTCTGTAACACCGGACTCTGCATTTTTCATTCCGTCTTCCGTGCATGGGCACCGGGGCTGTTTCCATCTCGTGGCGATTATAAATAGTGCCACAATGAACATAGAATTGCTGGATCAATGGCATTTCTATTTTTAACTTTTTGATGAACCTCCATATCGATTTCCAACTAATTTCCTTGATTCTGTCTTTTTTTCCTCCTAATTTGTTTTGTTTATATTCCTTAAACATTTTAGCCTACAAAGATTAGTTGGTGCCCACTATATCCAGAGTCATACAGAGACTATTCAGCCTACTAGATGTTTTCCAGAGTGTCATGCACATAACGTCTGAGAGTGCAGGTTCTGGATTCTGACCTGGATTTGGATCCTGACTCTCCTGTTAACTAGCTGTGTAACTTTGGAAGCAAGTATTTCACTAGTCGCTGTGCCTCAGATGCCTCCTCAGTGGACTGGGTGTTATGAGTACTTGACACATAGGTTCTGCTGGAGAGTAGAGCTCACACATGTAAAGCACTTGAGAAGGCACATAGTCAGTGCTCAGTAAATGTTAACTATTATTATTCAGCTAGGTCATGTGTATTCTCTTTGACAAGCTCCATGCTCCTCATTTTCCAACAACTCAGCTGCCTTAAACAAATCCCACGTTCCTTCAGAACTGAGAAGAGCTGCTCCTGGATTTTTCTGGTCTCTCAGCTGGAGGGGATTTCCAGGCTCTCAGGCGCTTCTTGCCTGTCTAACCTCATCAAAACATTAAAGCTTAAGGTGAGAGGACTCTGACCCTTGCTTTCGGGCTGTGTGGGCAGGGAACATGTGAATCATCCTACGAGGGCGGCCTTGGCATTTCTCCCCTGTGCTTTTGAGTTAAAGGTGTAAGTGTGGGCCAGGAGATTTATGTAGCTCCCCCACAGGCTGTCCTGGGGTCCTGCTGGAGTATTGGTCCACCACATGCAGAAGGAATTTCCTAGGGAGGCCTTGGTGTAAGCTCTTTTGGGGTGACTTTGTGACTCAGTGTGTATCTAGTACGGGACTGGTGTATTTGGATTGCTTCCCAGTTCCTGCAGAACTTTGAAACTTGAAGCCCCAGGTACTGATCCACCGAGGGAGTTTTCCCCTCTCTGGTGTGATGTTGTGGAACTTCTCCGGAGATTCATTAAAACACTGTTAACAAGGCCCTAGCCACTTCAGCTCCCTTGGTGGTTGATTGCTCTCATTTTCAGACTCGAGGTTCGCCCTTATTTCCCCAGTCGTAGAGCAGAATAACTGTGGAAAAGATTAATGAGTCTGGTTGAGGTACTGAGGGAAAAACAGCAGACAAGGCCCTACCAAGGGCTGGAGCCAGGGTTATAACCACGGGTATTTTGTGGCTAGGAGTGGACCACATTTCAGGAGCTGCAGGATAATTCCTCCTCTGTCCCTTTCCTAGAAATCTCTGCCTGCCCCTCCACCTCTTTATCTCCCATGATTACAGAGCTTGCTCCAGGCATAGGGACTTCATGTTTTCAACCACACCAACTCTTGGCCATCTCCAGCTTGCCCCCGTCTTCTGTTCAGTGTTACCTCTTTAGGTGGGTGTTCCCTCTCCAGCTCAGGTAAGACAGATCCCCCTTGTCATTCCCTATACCGGTACTCTGCTTATTTACTTTTATTCATAATAGGAATGTTTATTTACATATTTCTATTATTTTACCTCCCTACTAAAAGGAAAACTCTCTGAAGGCAGTGACTAGCCTGTTCATTGCTGTTTTCCCTCTACTTCGAACACTGGTTGACACAGAGCAGGTTATGAATAAATCATTTTTCATAAAAGTGAGAAAGTAAAACACCTTTTTCCTAGAGGAGGCTTAGCATGGAGCAGTGTAGCTACAGAAGAGGAGCCACGAGCCTGTCTTCCAGCCTGCTTCAGGGGTTCAGGCACGGGGCAGGAGTGCCTTTTGAGAAGAGATGAGAAGCATGAGACAATAAGGCAGAATCACTTAGACTGACTTCTGTTCTCTTGGGATGCGTGGTTTCTGAGAACTGACACCAGTTAACTCAAGATGTCATCAGTACCTTGTTCCACGGAGAGCAGGTTAATATGTTCTTTTTCCTGGACTCAAGAATGTAACCTGGAGTCACAGCAAGTGTGGATACTCAACACACATACACTTGCTGTCAGGCAGACAGGCCCATCCTGCACCAGCCCTCTTTTACACTTTGGTGACTTCCTACCTTGGCTCCTGCTGTTTCTTCTAACAGTAGGGCTCTCCCTCCTCCCCTTTTCCATTGTTACCCCCTCTTTAAGACCTTAATTCAAATTCTTTTTTCATGAAGACTTCGGGTTGTTATGGGGAAGAGCAGTCTTTCTTTCCTCTGGACTCACTTTAAGTCTTCCTGCTTATACATTCATGACATCTGGCTATGAACAGTTTGGGGACAACTCAACTACCCAACTCTGAGGTTTTTGGTTTCTCTGGTCTTCAGAGGTCACCCTTCCCTTTGGTGCTTAAAATCACAAAAGTCCAAGCCCAGATCCTGATGAACAACTTAAAGTTCAGTCAATGACTAGTCTTCTCCCAGGTGATTCTCAGAGGAACACTTACACTTTCTGCCAGTCCCTGCTGGTTCTGCTGTTCTTCTGGTCTTCTGGCCGCCAGTGATTAGCTTCTCCAACTGCTACTGCTTTCCCCCTAACCTCCTCACCCAAGTGCAAAGGACCATCTGTCACATGTCTAAGTCCACCAGAGACCAGCTGTAGCCCCTGCCAAAGCTTCACTGAAAACTTTGGGGGTAACAGGAGGGAATTTGAGTGTAGAAAAGAGGCCCCATGGGAAAGATGTAGGAAGTCATTACTCTTGGGGTCCACAAGTCATATATCTATACAGAGTTCTTTAAAAAATTACTCTTTCACCATCCCCTATTCTGCTGCCAGAGTGTGACAAAATGTTACCTTCTTCCAGGTCCTCCCTATATTTCTCTTGGCTCACTTCACAGCACTCACTCACCCCAGTTATGTCTCAGGCCCAATGAGAAGGGAAAACCTCAGCCTCAGGATCACATTCTATTCTGCCGAATGGACCTCTTCCCATAGTGGAAGCCACCTCGATGTCATGAAGGAGACCAGGGTAGCTCTGCTTGATTTTATGTCCTTTTCTGGCTTTACTGCTATAAAGTTAGCTTTTCTGCCGTAAGTCATTGAAGTGTTTCCCTCCAAACAAACAAACAAACAAACAAGTCTGTTCAAAAGTGAACTGAATTAGAAATTAAATCAGAAATTGCTGGTAATTTAAAAATAAAATTCAGGTTTCAGGACATTGTACTTTCAAAAATATTGGGGTTCAATCTCACTCCAGTGCATATCAGTAGAAGAGTGAGGTATCCAGAGGAAAATGGTGGTATCATCCGAGGGAAGGCCAGGGGGTCTGTTCCTCCCTTTTGGAGGTGCAAGGTGTCTGAGGGTGAATGGGTCGTGTTTTGAGAGGGAGTCACACTAACAAAAATTAACCTGAGTGATGAACATTTCTGAGTGATGTTTTCTTAATTTGCATGAGAAATAGGACTATTAGACTGGAAACGGGAAATGCTCTGCATAGTGTATTCACTCCCTCTGCCCTCTTCCTCCTAGTCTGAGCCACTTGCTGAACACTCTTCACCCCTTTGTAAAAGAAATCTGTTCTTCTGTCTCAGTCAGTTGAATCTGGAGAAGTCTTGGGAAATGGGCAGCACTTACAAAGAGAAAAAATTCCTCCCTGCCATTCTGCTTGTCAGGCAGTAGGCAGTGGTCTGTTCTCTGGATGAGCCCAAAGTCATCCAAAAGAGCAGAGGCAATTTCTCCCTGGATAAAATCATCCTTCCTGAGACAGAGTTCCTGGGAATATAAGACAATCATGCCATGTGCTTCCGTCCTCTATCATCAGAAGTCTGCTACAAGCTAGTGAGGAAAGCAAATCAGAAACACAGCAAATGGTTAAGGTCATCAGAGAGGTGCCTTAACTACTTGGGTACTTGCTAGGACCTAAGAAATGAGGGCAATGTCTGATCACAAGTTAGTGACTCTTAACCTTTTTTGAGTCACAAGGCTAGGCTGACCATATTTCCCTGAGACAAAAACAGAACATTGGGATGACAAAAATGAGATGGGGTTATGCGCTGGCAACTAAGAGGAGGGAGGAGGCAGAGTCATCAGAGTAGGAGCAGAGCAGCCAGACCAGCAACAAGAAAGTACTATGCGATGTCAATTGGTGATCTCATAGTTACCATGTTTGGTCGGGGGGCTTCATACAAACTGTCAGGGCTGGTGTAAGGAATATTGGCACCTTAGGTGAAAACCAGATTTGGTGTCCCTATAAGCCCTGCTCTTAAATGTCCTGCCTAAAACACTTAACCATCCCAGTGCCAGAATTGCCTAGTAACTGCCACAGATGTAACCCTCACCAGACATAACCAGATATTGTTACAAAGTAACCAATGAGATCAAAGAGACATGCCAGAAGTTAAGAATTTAGAAGGCGATTTATTGAGCCGGCAACTGTAAGGGGTAAAAGGGACCCAAATCATATGGCGATCTGTGTACTTAGCTCAGGGTTTGTATAGACATACAGAGAGGTGCGGAGAACAAAGGCAGTTAATAATTTTCAACAGGTGCAATCATGGCTTCCACAGAGACATATTTAACATTTTTCCATTATCTAAAGTTTCCATTTTTTTCACAATCAAATTAACTAGCCAGTCACCAGGTGCAGTTTGCAATTATCCTAGAGCCCCTGGGGGTGTTGGGGTATGTGCCCAAACTAGACTGTGTAGTTACCTTAAGATTGATAGCCTAAAGGGGTCTGTGACCAGTGAAACGTTCTGCAGCCATAACACATTGTTCTGAACTTTCCTATCTAGAACCTCAAGGCTGGCCTGTGAGCTAAGAGTAACCCAGTAAATAAAAAGTTTTCCAATTCCCTGTTTCAATATAATCACCAGAGGTAACCCTCGCAGTGCTAGAAATAATTCCCATAGTATTTACCTGTGCCTGGACCACACTGCAGTGTTCTGCTCCCTTTGGAGAAACAGGTGCACTGGGGTTGGGGGAGGAATCCTCTTCCCACGGCTCCTGTTTCCTCCCAGGGGCAGGAACGGTAGTAGCAGCCACAACCCACTGCAGTCTGCACTGTCAAGGGCAGTCTTTAATGTGGGGCAAAGGGGGAAGCTGCTTTTGGGCCCCCTCAACAGACTGGGCCCAGGGCAACTCAATTGCTCCTTTTGCCCAGCATTAAAGACAGCCCTGGTTTATTAAGAATGGGACAAAATTGACATTTATATTAAAATAATGGCATGATCAGGAAATATGAAAAAAAAAAAAAAAGACTGTACTACCTGTTTAAAATGGTATGTATGTTTCCTACACAAAACTATTTGAGAATTTGACTCTTCCAAACTCCCTCTTAATCTACAGACATACTGTGTTGCACATAATTTAAGGGTTTCCCAAAACACCAAGAAGTTTCTCTAAGGAACTTCTGCTCTAGACTAGTCCTTGCCCAGGGCAAGGACTCGGTTTGTTCTCTGATGAGTGTTCAGTGCCTACTGAAAGTGCTTGAGAGATAGGAGGTGTGAGGAAGTGTCTGTTGAGTGATAGAGAACAGCAAAAAGCCTGCACTTGCCCACAGAGGTGTCCACATGCCAGTGTCACCAGCAGCTAGAGAGGCTTTGATAGGACATGAAAGCCAGGACTGATGGAGTGTGACTCAATCTTCTAAGCCTCAGGTCCTGACCTAATCTGGTGATCTGAGGCATGTAGGGCTAGTGCTGGTGCTGGGGAAGAGATGAAAAGTGACATTTTGAGGTTTCTCACCTTGCTACCCAGGTTCTACTGTGACTTTCACATCAATCTATTCCAAATGCTTTTCTGAAGCCAGTCAGTCCGTTGCGTGTGCACGCTGCATTTACTTAGGGGCTCCTGAGTTCCAGAGGGTGCCTGATAGCTACCTTGAATCTAAATTAGCATTCCAGTCTTTGTTTCTAGGGACCAGAAAGCAGCTTGACCACAAAGCTGTCTGTCTATCTTTAAAAAAGTATAGCTCTACCCCTTGTCTGGCTACAAGGAACTAGAAGATGTCTGTTTTTAGTAAAACAAAACAAAATTTAATGAAAGGTGCAGGCAGGAATGAAGGCAAGTAGGCAAGCAGGCAGGAAGAGAGAGGAGGAAGCAGCATTTATTTATTTCTGTGGTTGTTCATCCTTGTTGTTCCCCTGTATCTGCAAGGTGAATCTTAGCCCTTGGGCTTTATGTGGACTCTGCCTCCGAAGCTGCAGACTTTATGCCTGAGCCATCAGGGCACGCCTTTAACTAAATTTTCAGTCTGAATTCTTGGTACCCCAACATGATCCAAGAGGATTGGTTGGCATCTGGTAGGCCAGTGGTTCAGGTCAATGTCATCAGAAGCTGTAATGACAGAGCTTCCAGTCCCCCTCTGCCTCTACAGTAGCATCTTGTTTGCCTGAATGAACTCTCTGTGCTCTGGTCAGGACACTAAGAAAACTACAGGATGCTGTGGAACAAAGGTCAACCACGTGGGAGCAGAGGTTGTTTATTCAGAAGTGACTCTAGAAAGGAGGCCCACCATCACCTGTGTTTGGCAGACACGCAAAGGTAGACAAGGAATGAGGAAGTTTTATAGTGGAACCAGGTGTGCTGGTTGGAAGGTTTTAGCAAAGGGTAGTTGGAGATGGGCTTACTGGAAGTGAGCACCTTTGGTGACTGGTTTGGGAAGCACCTTTGATTTTCTTGGATAAATTCTGAGCTGGGAAGAAGTAGGGGAGGAGATTGCAGGGGCAGGGGTGGGGGTTGCAAAACCCAGGGAAGTTGGCAGCCCTGACCACATCTTCACCATTCTGGGCTGAGTGCTGTAGAGATTGTATGACTTCCTTGCCGGTTGCTTAAGATTTTGTGGGTCAGAGTTCTGTTTCATATATATGGTTTGGCCATTGTCCATTTGTGTAGTCACTGAGCTAAAAATAACATTGAAATTCTTGGCCGCCCTGGTGGTCTAGCAGATAAACCTACAACAGGGTAGTCCACATACATCCCACATTCAAGACCTGGGGGGAGCAACCAAGATGAACAACTAGAATAAAATAAAGTGCCTCTTCCTCCTCTCCCTGGCTGCCTACCTGCCTGCTGGCCTTCATTCCCGCTTGTACCTTTTCTTTAATAAAGAAAGAAAGGAAGGAAGGAAGGAAGAAAGAAAGAAAAAGAGAGAGAAGGAAAGAAAGTTTTCATAGCATTTCAGGTTTAAGCAGATGGACAAGAAAGAGAAAGAAATTTCTTACAATAGTTCAAGTTTAAGCAGATGAACAGTCCTCCCAAAGCAGACAACCAGATCCCGTAGGTAGCAGATATTGATATCACACAGAGGCAGTCACTTATTCCAACATCAGACAGGATTTATTTGGGAATGAAACAAGACGAGAGGGCAGTTTGGAGATGGCATTCATGGCAAGACTCACCTGCAATTCCCAGAATCCAAGGCTGACAACTACCTGTTACAAACTCTGGAGAACCTCCCTCTTGGTTACTTTTTTGCAAATCTTAACTTGAACTTAGGTTGAATCATTCATATTGGAATAAAACAATAAAGCCCCTCAGACAGGTGGTTTGAAAAGAAGAGGAAGAGAAAGAGAAGGGCCTCCTGGAAGAGGTAACAAATTGCATGTGGTTCAGGTTTGGGGATGAGGGTCAACAAAGGGTTTTTCTGCTTGGAATTTTTGCCTCAGTGAGTCTATACTGCTCCTACTTTTACACTCATTTCCATTTCCAAGACCAAATGGAAGTACTTTTCCCCTTCCCTTAGAAGACAGAGCCTTAAAGATGGTCCATCACCTGGTCCTAAGAGGTCTGGGGGTGGAAGAAGTCTATGACTTCCTTTTCCTGGCGGATCCGAGCTCCTCTTAGCCCACATTAGCCTGAGGCCTCCACCGACCATTCCACTAGCCCCGGAAGGCTCCTTTAGTCTCCATCAGTAAGAAACTGGGGCTCTGAGGCCTCTGAAGATGTCCGAGGCTGTTGGACACCCCACAGTTGTTGGGGAAATATAATTAAACCCAAATCTCCTGACAACCTAAAAAAACCTTACAAAGTTAGAAGAGAAAGATAACAACTTTACTATTAAATATGCATTAAACCAGATTTTAACAAATATCACAGGCAATTCTCTACAGAGACGGTACAAAGAGAAATCTCACTTGTCAAAATATATTAACTAGTCCTCAAGTTAGAGGACTGGACAGCACCACTTGTCACATATAGTTCATTGAAAGTTGACTTACTTAGTGGGGTAACCATCTGTTAGCTAATTGGGTTTTATTTAAAGGAAAAAAAGCAAACCTCTGGAGTCTTTAGAACAGGAATTAGTTTGGGAAGGAGTTGTCCACTGAAATTAGGTTTTCATTGTTTCTCAGAGACTGTTGTCTTCCTTGATGACTATACTTCAAAGATGTATTTCCAAGTCCTTAAGAAAGGTGTCCTGGGTTACAAACTAGCCAGGGCCTTATTTAGCTTTTTTCTTTTTTAGTTCAAGTATGCATTTATTGAGCTCATATAAAACAGGATCTGGTAAAGGGATACTCCTTCTCATCTGTATGCAATTCCTTCCACTCTGCTGTTCATCCTCTGCAGGGAACACCTATGTCTCACGATCATTCAGCTTCCCATAGTGGATGATAGGCTTACTCAGAACTCAGAATCTTCTTAGAAAGTTGCGGTTAACAGAGTGGTGATCACAGCTAATGAGGAATCTGTTTCACGTTAAACAGGGAAGCTGTCAGTTGTAGTCAGACTCGTGGCTTTCCTTGGAGAAGTTGGGCTTACCTGGTTCTCCAGGTACAGACTCATTGTAACTAAAGCGCCCATGAAACCTTCACAACCTTTACCAAGAGTCACCTGTGTAAGATGGGCCATAATCAGCAGTGGCCTCAGTGGCCTCTTCCTCACAGCTGTTGGTATTTGATTCCCCATGAGTGGGAGCAAAAGCCTGAGCGCTCTCTGAATGCACATCAGTGGTGGATTCTACTTCATCAACAAAGTCTGACTCAGCAGTCAATTCTACTTCAGTGAAGCCTGGGCCAGTGACTGAGTCTGGTGATAAAGCATGAGTCAGTGATGTCCACAGGTCATACACAGAAAGTCACAGCCAGAGCGAAGCGATGCAAGAGGCAGGTGGCTGTTTCTGTCCTTACTTAGCTTTTTTAGTGTGTGTGTGTGTGTGTGTGTGTGTGTGTGTGTGTGTGATACAGAGAAAAAATGTACTTATTTTCTAAAGTAAATATTCGTGCATCTGGTGGCTCAGGTGGAACATCTGTGACTTTGGAGGGATAGTCCACATAAAGCCCAAGAACCCAGGTTTGCTATGGGGTTGGGGTGGGGAGTGCAATGGGAGACACAACCAAGATGAACAACGAAATCAGTAAATAATTGCTTCTTCCTTCTCTCTCAGCCTGCCTGTCTGCCTTCATTCCTGCCTGCACCTTTCTTTAAAAATGAATCAGTGAATGAATGTTCAAGAAAAAGGAGCAGGGAGATGTCTTTTCCCTTATTTCAACAGGGAAAATGAAGCTTCCTACTTTTCCTTTTTGTCTTTGCTTTTACACAGCCCTCAGGGAGCCCAGTGCCTCATGCTCTTTGCTTCCATGTGCTTTCTCAGCTACAGGCAAATTTACGGATCACATATGAAGCAAGGGAAGCAGACCTGATTCCCAGTTGAGGGGGCTCACTTCTGAAAGTGACGTCAAGAATGGAAATCAAAATTAGTATCACCTTTGCCTGGAGAGCTTTTTTGTTTTTCATCTTTTTAAATTATAAAATAGATTTTCATTATAAAATTTTAGCCAGTATAGATGTGTATAAAGGAAAACAGGAGAGACCTAGCAGCCAACTGCACTCTCTAGCAGCAAACATTTTTTTGCTTATAAAAGAGATACATATTTAGTCACACACACGTGTAACTTTTGTTTGATAAAAATGGGATGTATTATGTGAATTATGCACAACTTGATATTTTAAAATATCTTTCTGTGTCAGTACCTAGAAAATACTATACTTTATTTTTAGATATCATTTCTATAACCGATGTATACTAAGATTTCGAGTATATGTTAATAGTACTAAAGTTTATTGGCATAAATTCCTATTATTAGGATTCATGACTCACAGTGGATGTCCATTTTAAATTTCAGTTGATTATTCAGGTAGATTCTGCCAAATTATCTACAAAAACAGTAACAGTTTCCTCTCTGACTGACCTTGTATGAAAATGTTCATCTTCCTCACCATTGGCATTACAGGATATTATCAATCTCAAAAATGTTTGTCAATCTGCATGTAAAAATAATCTCACGTTTTGTATTTCCTCATTACTTATGAAGCTGAGTATCTTTTCAGATGTCCGTTGGTTATCTTCATATCTTCTGTGAATTGCTTATTCATATTTTTTGCCCTATACACCAAGATTAGACATTTCTTTCCTTCTGCTGGATTGCTTTCCCTTTTCTGCTTACTTGGAATAAACTATTTTCACTTCTTCTCAATCCAACGCTTCAATATCCTGTATACCCTTTGATCCTGCATTTAATATTTAAGTAGGAAATCACTGGCCATATGGGAAAAAAAAATGAATGCACGCAGTGCTTAACGTGTTATTTATAATATAAAAACATTTAGAGAAATTAAAAAATCCAACCATATAGAATTGGAGAAATATATTATGGCAAATCCATAACAATGAAATACAATAAAGAATTTTTTCAATATTCTGTATTTATTGACGTAGAAAAAGACAACAGTGAAAGTAAAAAAAAAAAAACATTTCACAAATCTCTTTGTCAGTATGCTTTTTTATTCTGGTAAATATATATGTATATATATATATTTATCTACAATAACATGCATGTGTATATATAATGCATATATACATATATAGCGATAAATGTATATTAAAATAATATATTCCAAAAATATTTAATGTGATTAAATATTGGGGTAGTGTAATTATGTTTTTTCAAAAGTCCTTTTATTTTTTTTTTATATTTATAAATTTAATTTTCTATAGTCCCATCCTGGTTTCTAGGAAAATGTTTGCCTGCCTGACACAGTACACGGTTCTCTGACTGGAGCCTCCCTCAGTGGAACCATCGCACCCCTTCCCAAAGCAGGGAATGAGATCTAACTTTGCAGCCTTCATACTGGATTAATGTTTTCATGTGGGTTGTCCTTGCTTTACTTGTTTGGTTCACTTTTCAATGCCAGAGACTTGACATTCACTCTGCTCATATCTGGTCACGTCAGGAGACAAACAGGGCAGCTGCTTTCTGATAGAGAAGCCTCTTCCTTTCTTCCTCTGCAGGGCCCTTTGGGATAAATCTATAGGAACTTCAGGTTTGAGAACTCTCTCTTCCTTTTGTGCTCCTTACATAATTTTCCTTGAAACATTTCGAAGTCTGACTTCCTGAAATTTAAAAGTGGTATGTCTGAGTATCTTCCTTCAACATTCTAGTAAATGAGTTTACTAAGTGCTCTGCTTCCAGCAGAAGGAGCCTTAGAATTGTTCCTTGTAACTGTCGACCCTACCTGGTACCCTGCCTCGGACCCATCTTGCAATCTGAATTAAAAAGCACCATGCAGGTCCCCATTTATCTTCACATCTGTCCTGTACTCCCACCGGTTTATTTTCCTCTTCATCTCTTCCTTCATCGCCTTCAAAGGCTCCACTTTCAGTTTTGCGGTTTCCTTTTTGACATGTACTCTACTGTTAAACCTCTAATCAGTTCTGCTTCCTTTCAACATTATCTTTCCACAGTCATCCTCCAGTCATGAGTTCTACATCTTCTTGTGATAAAATTCAAGTTCCTTTCCCATCCTGGTCTTCTATAATCCAGCATTTCCCAGATTAGAATTTTACTAAAATTAATTGACTTGGAAAAAAACCCTGAAACTGATCATTTGACATGAGAAATGACATTCCCTCCAATTCTGACAAACTTAGAATATCAGCATCTTTTCATAAAAGAACAATAGTTTATTCCTGAAAAGGTTAGAAAAGGCATAGTTTTGGCATCCCTGGTGGCCTGCCAGTTTAGTACACCCCAGACGTAGTCCGCACACAACCCAGGGTTCCCTCCCCTGGGCTCAAGACCTGAGGTGGGGAACAACCAAGATGAACAACGAAATAAAATAAGTAAATGTTTCTTTCTCCTCTCTCCTCCTGTCTGTCTGCCTACTCACCTTCATTTCTTCCTGGACCTTTCCTTAAAAAAAAAGGGAAAAAGAAAAAATTTCAAAATTAAAAAAATTGAACAAAGTGGTTTTTATTTCATGGTAAGTCAGAGATACTTTGTCATGGGCCAGATCTAGCCTGCAGACCTCTATAGGAAACCATGTTAGACTACATGGTTTTGCAGTTTTATTTGGTCAATTTTCTCTTTTCCTAAACATTTTAGGAAGTACACGATGCCCAGTTTTTGTGTTAGCTACATCATCAATTGTTAGGGGCCATAAGTCTTCTGTCACAAATCATAAAGCCTGCCCCAAATCCTGTTTTCTGACACTGTATCAGTTGTCAGGTGGTCATCCTCATGCTTTTGTTTGTCCAGTGTTGGACTCTTTAAATTGAAAGCTGAAAATATCACCTGCAACCCAAGTCCTTCAGAGTCCCACCTTCAGTAACTGGCATGTCCTAGATTTCTTCTGATTCTATCATTCGTTTCCATAGGTCTCATCCAAAATATAAGGTTGTGGAATTAAAACAAACTCTACATCAGGCCTCAGAACATACTGAAGGAAGAAGAATGTAAGCATTAGCAAAGCTAGGTCTGCAGAGGGCTCCTCCTCACTCTTTCCAGAGTCACCAGCCAAGAGAATGGGGTCTCTTCATGGGGTGGGGAAGGCCCTGCATATCTGTTGGGATCAATGAATCCTCTTAGCTTTGTCTAGCAATGCCCTATTTTCAAAAAAGTATCAGGCTGGAATTGTCTTTTCCTCTTAACCCTAGAGAAGTGTGATGCTTAGTAGGATAAAGATAGACTTTTCCAGCATAATAATGTTGATCTTATGCCAAGGAAAAAAAAATCAACACTAGCAAGATATGATTATTTTGACATGTTTCACATGGATGGGGTTGGGACTGATCCTCAAAATCTCAGATATCTTGCAAAATGAGCCAGGGCCCCGAGGGTGACGAGGGAGACCAGAGAGGAAGGGCCTCCAGACCCCACTTAAGGAGAATGCCATGAATTGAAAGGTCATATGATGAGGAAAGTGTTGTCTTGCACCATTCATGGAAATCGTGCTTGTTATCAGCAAACAGGATTACTTCCATCCGGCCATGAACTGTACCTGCAGCTATGGGCTTATATGTCAGAGTTCACAGAGGTATTCATTAACATTTCACCACCCTTTTGGCAATGAAACTAGATATTTTTAAGCACATATATTTTGATATTTATCTCAAGGAGGAAGTTAAATTTAACACATTTCCTGCTATCATGAACAGACAGGACTGTCTTGGGTTGATCATCCTTTGTGTTCATCTGTGGAATCTCTCCTTGTAATCTGTTAGGCCTTTGAGGGGCCCCAGTTTATAGCCTAAATTGTCACCCTAAATCCTTAGAACTGAACAGGAATGGTGCCAAGTGGGACCTATGTGCACTGTGATTTCTTGGGCGTAGGAATGCTAGGAATGCTCCAGTCATAGGGAGTGTGTGTGTGTGTGTGTGTGTGTGTGTGTGTGTGTGTGTGCGTGCCTGGTAGTGTAAATAGGACATTCAAGGTGGCCTTCCTCAGGTTCTTCTGGCACCTGCTCCTGAGGAATGCATTCACATTGAGAAAATCAGATAAGCATGTTGTGCAACCTCCCAAAGAAGTCCTTCTAGAACAAGCAGGAGAGGAACTTTTGAGACCATAGGCTCTCCTTTCCCACAGAGTCTTCTGGGTCAAGTGTTGGAGATAGTCCTTCAGACCAGTGCCTGCAGCTGGGAGCATCAGAATCTCCTAGGGCATGTGTTTAAATGCAGGTGTCGGGCTCCATCCAGACTTGCCAGATCAAACTCCAGGGAATACAGCCCAGGAATCAAACCTATATTGAAAAAAATATATCCCTGGGTGGCTGTGTCCTATGAGCGGGTTTGGAGACTGCTGCCTCAGCTGGCCCATTCTCTGTGTCACACAATGTTGACATCAAGTCCCTTGGATTTTACTTGTTAAACATTTCCTGCAGCTTTCTCTTAGGTATGCTGCTGACCAAGTCCATGCTGCCAGCGTCTCTGGCCTGGACCACTGCAGAGGTCTCGAAGCTCCCTGGCAGGGACTCATCCCCTCTGATCTGTGTTCCAAAGAACAGTCGTTTCAGATCTCAAATCTGACTTTGTCACCCCATGCCCTTCCTGACTCTCATTCCAGTTATTCTTCCATTGCTTTTAGGGCGAATACAACATTCTTCTCATGATACAGGGCCTGCATGAGTGGGTCCCGACCTGCCTCTCCAGCCTCACCTCACAGCCATCGTCCTGCTAACAGGGCTTGCTCTGGAGCTATTCTCTCCACAGACACTCCCCTTCCTGACCCCATGCCTCCTTCAGGCTCAGAGTCAGCAATTCCGAGGGAAGCCTTGCCAACCTCTCAGGGGCAGACCTTTTCAGTTGCAATTTTATGTTTACAAAATAATTTAATCACAGAGGAGACATGAAGTCCTAGGATGGATCAGAGTTTTGTAATTATACCCAGTATTTCCTGCCTCCATCACTTCATTCACTCCTTCATCCATCATGACATGTAGTATCAGTGCCAATTCAAGCTACAGAATTCCAGGATTAGCACTCAGTCAGCACAGAGCAGACACCACTGGTAGTGATTTAAAGCCTTTTTGAGTAATTTGCATATCTCACTTCTCTTGGTTTAGTTGAAACAAAAATGTATTGAACATGAACTAGGTGCCAGACCGACCCCTGGTCCTTGCACAGCTTATGATCTCGAGAGGAAAGACAAATATGGAACAGTGACCATGAAAGGGGCATCCAGTGTTCCAGAGACACGGAAGAGGGGACCAAGTCTGGTGTGGGGGCTTAGGGTATGCTTCCCTGCATAAGAGAAATTTGGGCTGAGATCCAGAGGGTGAGTAGGCAATAGAACAGGCTGCAGGGAACAGTTCATATGTAAGCCCACTTGGGGTGAACTTTGGAAGACAAAGCTATTTAATGGGCCACAAGGAGTACCCAGGGCTGTGTAATTCTCCTCCCTCATTGGACTTGGCCCACCCACCCTCCTCATCCTTCTTCTGATGGGGTTACCTGAGATGGCCTGTGCTGACCTGGAGCCTGGGCTGGGTGTAGCGGGCAAAGGTTGCACTAATAAATAGCAGAGGGAGTGGCATATAGGCAGGTACCTTTCAGGCTGATAGGACAAGTTCCCCAGAGAAAAGGAATGGGCGACACCATTTTGTGCCAGGAACCATGTTTGGCATTTGGGTGGGAATCTCCATTGGCCTTTTCTTTTTGTCTGTTTTCTGGCAGCTTCAGAGGCAGATCCTAGGCACTTTTTGCAGTCTCTTCTGATAACAATCCTCATTGTTTTGACTAATGCCTGTATTAACATCTTAATGAATTTCTAGAGACTCTTTGCCTCCAGACTCTTAGTGAATGGCAGCAGTGAATCCTGCCTCCCCACCATATAAATAGCGCTAGTTTACTCCTTTAGTGAGCCAGCTCCCTTCCGAAGTTTCAGAATAAACTCTCTGGATATTCTAAGTATTTCTCTGGGTCACTTCTTTCTACAATCCCAAACCAACCCCCAAATCTTTGGGGGAACCTAACACACACCCCTTCTGACTCAGGCCTCACAGGGGCTGTGGTGAATTCAGCACCACCCCCCACCCCATCACACGTCCAAGCAATATGAGACATCACCTCTGCCAGCATTTTTACTCATTTCTTTATTAATATAGAAAAGGAGTCCAAGGCAGTTGGACCAGTAGTACAGAGCACCAGGAGTTAATACTATTCTGGTGGAAGGGTTGGCTTTACAAAAGTGAAGGAGCAGCAAGAGCTGTCCTGGTTCTGGAGCCAGGCCCAGCCCACTGTCCAGAATCTCAGGGCAGGACCTGGAACCAGCCTGGGAGAGGCTGACAGGTAAGGTCAGATGGGGGTGGGGGGTGGTGGTGGTTGGGGGTGTGGTGGGAGGAGGAGGAGCTGGAGACCATGGGGACAGATGGCAGGGTAGCGGGCCAGGCAGTAAGAATCATCCTGTGGTGATGAAGACAGGGACCTGCTGCCTTGAGGCTTCCCACTGATCCATGAGCAGAGGCTCACAGTGGACCTCAGCTCAGGGGCATCCAGAAAAATCTTGCAGATATTAGTGAGCCCGGGAAATCCAAACACATCCCTGGCGTTGAAGGACCTTTTCCTTCTCTCTCCACCAGAGGCCACCTTTGCTTTATAGTAAGGTTGGGGGTAGGGAGGTGGGGGGCTTCAGGGCCCAAGGCACAAAGGGAGGTCCAGAGGCCTCCTAGTTTGGGAGGAAGAGAGGACAGAGTTTAAGCAGTCAAGACAGAGACACAGGGCAGGACAGCAGCACCCCTGCCTAACAGGACTGCAGTGTGGGGCAGGGTGGGCTTATCCTCGGCCAATGACCAGGACCAGTCCATGGTAATTGTGCCTGGCCCTGCTCTTAGCAAACGGAGTCTGCAATGAGCACTGGATGTAAAAGGCCTGGGTTTCGCCTTAGCCCTCCTCCACCAGAGCTGTATCGCCATGGGCCAGCCATGTCGTGCCCTGGCCTGTTCCTCATCTGTGAGTGAGGGTTTTGGATATGATTTCTCAGATCCTGGAAGGAAGTCAAGAGAGCTCCAGAGCCTACTCTAGGAAGTTATGTGGGAAGTGGTCCCAACCAGACACTAGATGGAACTGGTTGGGGGTGGAGGAGGAAGATGTTTTTTCGCATGGAATCTAATCTTGCCAACTTTCCAGAGTCAGAAAAAGCTGCTGGGAGCCTGTCCTCTGCCCAGGGGAAAAAAGGTCGCCCTCCCTTTGGCACAGGGAGGGAATGTGGCTTGGTGCAATCGCTTTTCAGCCACGATCTGGGTAACACATGGCATGAAGAGAATGGGTGGCAGTGTGCAACCCTTTATGATCTTCCCCGGGGTGGGGAGCTCAAGGCCTCTGGTGGCTTCTGTCTCCGACCCTGAGTGTGGGCTCAGGAGAGCTCTTTTCCACTATGGTCCTACCCTGGGGACAGCCCAAGACTGCCTGGCTGGCACATGTTAGTTGGTGAGGAAAGGTCAGAGGGATGAGTAAGCAGACAGGGAGATGAGAGCAACTCTCTGGCTTTCTCTTCATCCTCTGGGGAGAGCAGCTCAGTCCACGGAGTCGCAGATCTCTTCCACCACAGAATTGAAGATGTGTGGCTGGTCTGCATAGACATGGTGCGATGCGCCCTCAATCTCCTGTGGAGAGAGGCACCTGTCAGGGTGGAGGGCCTTCTATCCAGCCACAGGAGGGCTGTGCACTGCTTCCTTTTCCCTAATACTCACCTGTCACCCAGGAGCACAGATAAGAAAGAATACTCCACCCACCCTGGATCTTTGGCCCTTCCTGTGGGAGTCAATGAACCCCAATATCATATTCTCTTCTCCTGTGGCCATCGCTGTATCTGTCCTTCCATGCTAGCCCACCCCTGATCTGCTCCCCTCATCTGTGGGCCCAGTAAACCAGAGCCTGTGGGTGGCACCCAGCCTAATGAAGCACACTTGCTGGCAAAGGATGGGGTGGTGGTTTAAGAAAACGGAAGGCAGGAGTTGGCAAAGTCTTCATGGCAGCCTCTGTTATTTGCTACACTGTTTGTGGCTCTATTGTTGGTGGGAACTATAGAGTGGTAGCGAGATGTTTATGTCTGGCTGCTGAACAAAACCTGCCTTTTAGCTGAACAGGGCGACCGAGAAGGGTTCTCCCTAAGCCCCTTGTGAGGATATCATAGAGCCAAACCTTTTCCACCCACTGCCCTGCGCTTCCATCTTCCATTTCTCTCACCCCCGACTCTGATTACTCTCCTCGACCACGAGGCCCATCCCTGTAGCACCAGCCAGCAAGTGCTAGTACCCAACACCCAGCATTTCTAGCTCAGTTCTGCTCCTTATCTGGCCAACATACCATGTCTCGGACATAAGAATCTGGCCGCTGCATCTTCACCTTTTTCCCCGTGCTGGTGTCTATCCAGGTGTTGGCCCCATAGATCATGGTGATGGGCACCTCTTTTCGAATCAAGTGAATTCGCTCCATCATGGGGCGCCGGGCCCAGCCAAAGGACTCCATCATGGCTTTGAACGCTGTCTCTCCACTGAAGAAGCAAAACCGGGGAGGTAATTAACAGAAGAAGTCATGCAGCATAAGATGTCACCCTGTTGGTCTCTTCAGTAGCTGGGGCATTATCTCTGCCATCTGTGTGTTCCTCTCACTACATTTCATCACTGGGCTCATTAAGTATTGAGAAGATTCGGAGATAGGACTGACTCTCCAGAGAGCTCCTATCACAGAAGACCAGAGGGACTTGTGAAAATCCCATGGTGCTGAGAACTGTCCAAGAATGCAATGGGTTATAATTCATTCAACACACGTGTATGTGGCATGCCTTGAGCTCAGTACAGAGACATATGAATGAGACAGATGTAGTGCTTGCCCTCTTAGAGCTCAGATCTTTACTCACATTTAGTGGAGGAAGCATTAACTAACTAAAAATATGACTAATGCAACTTAAAATTTCCTAAGAATTGGCAGATCCTGGTGGCTCAGGTGCTAATCCAGTGGATGGGACATAGACCATGTAAAGATCCCAATACCCCCGGTGTTTTTTTTTTTTTTTTTTTGGGGGGGGTGACAACCAAATAAAGAAACAAATAAATGAAAGTCAGCCCTTCCTTCCTTCCTCCCTTTCTTTCTTCCTTCCTTAAAATGCTCTTTCCCACCCCTCCACTCTAAAAAAATAAAATTTCCCAAGAAAAGATGGTGGAGTGCTATGAGAATACGGATTAGGAACTTAGGAGGTGGAGTGAGATGGTCGAAGAGTTCATCTGAGATGGATTCTGAAGAGCAAGTGCTGTAGAAGTAAAGAGGACTTCCTGAGAAGATTCTGGGATGAGGCGTCAGCCTTGCAAGGACCCAGGGACCACGGTCTGTATTGTGTGAGAAGCAATGGCTACAGGTCTGCTTTGCTCTGAGGCACTTCCTTAGGCAGAGCGAACGAAGGTCATGTCCCGAGGAGCTGACGGCTTGGGCGGAAGCCATTTTTCTGGACTCATCTGTAGTTTTTGCGGGAGGCAGGAGAGGTTGAGGAGACTGCCCCTACTAGGCTCAGCCCTGGTTTCCCTTGCACTTTGGGATGAAGAGGATGGACACTGAGTTCCACATAGGCCACCAGACACAGAACTTTTCTCAATAAATTGCAGCATAGTGGAAAAACCATGGACTCTGGAGTTAGACAGCTATTAACTCAAATCCTGGCTATCTTTTCTTAGCAAGTCCTGCAACCAGAATACACTCATATTCTCCCATCTACAAAGTAGAGGGAACTACACCTGCTTTATTTAGTCACTGCAAAGAAAATAAAAATAAGTACAAAGACTCTAAATTTAGGGAGTTAGTAGGTAACTCCCTCCCTACCAAATATGTTCCCTTCGGTCAATTTCCTGTTTCCCCGAGGATATGGTAAGCATTATCGTGAGCTTGTCATGTTTATAACTCAGAAACACTGAGGGGGGGTTAAAAAATTGAGTGACAGTGTTGTGGGGAGGGGACTGGTTATCACTGATGTCATCTCTGCTTCCCCCAGAACACAAAAGATTGTAAGAGTATTTATTCAGTGGCTTAGACCTAGGGAGGTCATTCACATACAGAACTAGTTCTAGGACTTGGGAATATTCTGAGGAAGGGGCTCAGGCCGGGCCTGTGGGACCTCATGTGGGTGTGAGACTGACACAGCACAGTGGAGGCTGACAGCAGGGAGAAGAGCAGGTCCTTGGGGTTACTGATTTGATGGCTGAGCTGCATTCCTACAGTACCGTTTAACCAGGACCCTTCGGTTAGCTGAGCTCATGTGGAATGAGCAGTTAGATGGACAGCTCCTAGTGCCGAGAGCCATCTGGGTTTGAACAAAGGCTCAGACGGTGCTAGGGGAATGCATATTGCCAGCTTCTTCACAGTCTTGGGCTCACCACCAGTCTTGGACAGGCCTGGAATGAGGTGGGGCAGTCGTGCTTCTCCCAGTGACCTTGGCTCCCCTGAGATGTCTCTCAGCAGCTCAAGGGTGAGGCCTCCACAGAGATGGCACTGCCAATGTAGCGACTCACAGGGCACTGCCTGAGGCCAAGATTGCCTCCCTGGCTCTGCTGACCAGCTGTCAAGATCGCAGATTATGGGGCCTGCAGTGAAGTAGTCATAGATAAGAACTTCTTTCTTTCTTTTCATATGCCTTTATAAAAATACCATATCACTTTGAGTTAAAAAAAAATCTTTAAAAGAGTTTTCTAAACTCTCACCTATCAGACTAACTGCTTATCGCTAAGGAAGACTACAGGTATAACTCTAGAGATGGTTTAATTTACCTATAATCACCCCCATCCCTTTGTGCCCCTCCTTGGGAACTCTCTGGAAAGAATCAAGCCTGTGAATGCCTACATTCCCCTGAAAG
Source organism: Solenodon paradoxus (assembly GCA_004363575.1). Taxonomy (NCBI): domain Eukaryota; kingdom Metazoa; phylum Chordata; class Mammalia; order Eulipotyphla; family Solenodontidae; genus Solenodon; species Solenodon paradoxus. The sequence goes on along the minus strand of RJWH01004288.1, from coordinate 77,616 downwards.
CTCTGTGGAAGAATTACAGCACAGAACCACCCTGGGACAGGTCTGGAGGTTCCAGCAGCAGCAGTTTCATCGCCAACCCCATCCACCCCAAGGGGGCTGTGGGAGCCTCACTCACCTGGGACTCTGAGCGTTGCAGTGGTAAATGTACTCTGAGATAGTGTCATCTTCAAAGAAATCCGCGAACTTGCGCTTGAAGTCTGGTCGGAATCGTTGAACCAGTCCAGGCCCTGGGAGGGGACAGAAAAACAAGGAGTAGCAGCCTCGGGGGAGGGGAAAGACTCTTACCTGTGCTTATTGTAACAACTTTAACCAAACATTATTTCTCCTCAGGGTTTGTTTGTCTTGTACAATTAACATGATGGTGGCAGAAAGAGTGTGCAAATCTACTGGGAAACTCCAGATGACAACAAATGAGAATTGGGTACCAAGGAATTTAGTCTAATGTCACTGAGTGAGCCAGATTATTTTCAGCTCAAGGAAGTCCCAGGGTCTTCTCCTGCAAAGATCACAAGTCCCATAAAAATCCAAGGTTGAGATATGTTTCTCTTTTGTAATCTGAGCTATGTTCTCTTTCTCCTTGAGACCATTCTGGTCTTTTAATCTTCTGAAAGCAGCGGATGAAACTAGACAACCTCCCAAGAGCGCTCTCATGTTCAGGGTTGTAATAGAATACAAGTGCAGAGGGATGTGGAACACTGCACCTCAGACTCAGGCACGTTCTAGAGCAATCAGTTTTGTTTACCTTTCTTTATGATACACACACAAGCAACAGAGCACTCAAAACAGGCTTTAAAAATTAGGCCTAATGGTCAACTTTTCTCTTTTGCTCTCGCTCTTTCATCTTCTGTGTGTCAGGCAAGGGGGTGGGCCCAGGGCGTACAAGCAGGGTCTCCTCCTCTATGGCTACCAGCCAACTGCCCTGACTACACTAACTCTGCTGTCCATGCATGAAACCTGGTCAGATGCAAGGACAGAAAAGGGGAGGGTGGTTAGAAGAGGGTTTCTCCCTGGAAAAGGATTATAGAGTCTGCTGAGACCCACGGTGCTGGGAACTCTAAGAGGATCAGGCCTCTATCCTTGGGCATGTGTGTCTCTGAATTTCCTTCTTTTCTTCCCCAGCTTGTAAACTCCTATCTTCCACTCACATGCTCATTTTTCTTGAAGGGCCAACAGAGACAACTCATTTAGCTATTAGCAATTAGTTCATTGTTAATTAATTAACTATATTAAGAAATATAGTTGACTCTTGAACAATGTGGGGGGTGGCTGGCACTGAACCCCTGAGCAGTCAAAAATTCACATAGAACTTTGACTCTCCAGTAAGTCTTACCAATAACTTAAACAACTGATTAACACATATTGTATATGTATTACATACTGTATTCCTACCATAAAGTAACTAGAGAAAATGCTATTAATAAAATCGTCAGAGAAAATACATTTATAGTACTGAACTGTATTTATTGATACCATAAGTTTACACTGTCTATTTACAATAAAATTCCTGTAGAGAAGGACTCTTGCAGTTCAAACCTGTGTTGTTCAAGGGTCAACTGAAATGGGCCACTGAAAATTGTGACAAACACACATATGCAAAAGAGGGAGTCACCGATCTTTTCTATATTGGGAATCCGCTTTGCATTTCACCCGAGTAAGAAGCCCCTAGAAGGCAGCGTGCTGACATCTTCTCATTGGGACCTACTCTGGCTGGCTTCCCTCCCTTCATCACAGACTTTTCTGACATCTACTAAGTGTGAAGATGGGATGTATGGCTGGAGCAGGGTGTGGTTTAGAGGGCTTGCCAGCACTGTGGTTCTATCGGAGGCTCTGGTTCTAACGTCTCCCTGCTCAGGTGCTGGGGGGCTGTGGAACTGGGACTCAGTGGTGATTACCATGCTGAACCACCAGCAGGCTGCATAAACTCACATGCAGCATAAGAACTCAGCATGGCAAGAGCCACCCAAGGCCCCTTTCTCTCCGTGCGTCTAGCCAAGGCATGGAGTAGTAGTTCTGCTCCATCTGTCTCTTGTGCAGGAAAGCTTTTTCCAAGATGAAGGTAAAGAGAAACTTTCTGAAACAGACAAGCAGGTCTGATCCAGATTAATGGCTTTAAACAATGCTAGGCCTATTCACACATTTCACAGACAAGCAGGGACAGCAGGAGCCCAGATGCAAGGGGATTCTAAAACGGGACAGCCCTAGTTCAAGGGGACAGGCACATCATCTGCAGGCTACTCACCCCAGGGCCCAGCTACACGAAGAACAGCCAGTGGGTTGGAACGTCCCAGGACAGAGGCCACAGCCTTCACCCAGGTTGGGGGTGCACGGATCTCGCTGGGGTCAGTTGGTCTGAGTGGAAAGCCCCACGGGTCCACAAGGATGAGGTGTTTAACTCTAATGGAGGAAAAAGGAGATGCTAAATTGTATTTTCTTAGAGGACCACAGCCCATAAATTTCCCAGGAAGAAGAGAACTACTGGAAACGAATACTGGAAGGTTCCTGATGGAGCAGGGAGGTAGGTCATGATGGAGGAGGGTATCCTTACCTTTCGGGGTACTTGATAGAATAAGAGGTGGCCAGGAATCCTCCCAGACTGTGTCCCAGGAGGATCATACTGGGGATCCCCATGGTCTCTCGCCATGTCTCTATTGAGGTCACAAATTCATCCTCGGCCCCCTCGGGGTCCCTCGGGAATGCGGGCCTTGAGCTTCGCCCAAAGCCAAGCAGGTCAAAGGTGTGCAGTGTGCGGCGGGCACTCAATGAATCCATGTTGAGGATCCAGAGGCCCACGCCGCCCCCAAAGCCATGTACCATCACCAGGGGGGTGCGGTCCCTTAGCTCGGGGCTCACGGTCACCGTCCAGATCTTGTTCTGGTTTGGGAGGGACACATATCGAGCCAGGAACTTGTTCTGGAGACCTGGGGAGAAGGGAATGCGAGTAATTTCATCATTCTGCCTGGACTCTTCGTCTCTCTCTCCATCCCCAAAGCTTTTCTGACCTCCCTCACCTCCTCTTTCTTTCCATAACCCTCTGGCCATGTACCTAAGGGTTCAAGGCCAACTCCAAGTCCAAGTTGTAGACCATCAGGACTACAGGTAATAAGGGAGGCCACCTTATTGCTCGAGGCTGTTTGCTGCTCCCTTTGAAGCCAGGCTGGTAGTGACCCCATTGGCCCCACAGAGCAGAACAGTAGGAGTACAGCTGCATTCTTGAGTCTTGGACCTGTGTGTGCTTGGGTCTTGAGAGATGGCTAGAAGTGCCCTCTTACTGAGGATCTCTGGGAGGGAAGCTTCTGGCTGGAGTCCAGACAGGTAGAGGGGTGACAGGGGTGGACAGAGACACAGGGTTATCTATCTTAGAGACAGACTGAGGTGGGCAGTGCTCATTCTGGTGACATGAAAGCAGTCACGTGATAGAGCAGCCTGGGGGAAGTCACCTGGACCCTGGGTAGAGTCTTGAAAGTTGTGACTGTTCTGTGTTTATACTTATCAGTCCCGAAAGAACGAGGGCAGCCATGGCTGGGCAATGGGTGCAGGGTGGGGAAGTGGATGTGGGAATATGGAGAAGACATAGCCTTAGGTGTTGCTTGGGTCAGTGGCTGCTCTACTCTTGGGAGGCCCTGCCCCAACATGACTGTCCACGAGAACAATCTGTGGGAATCCCAAACTACTGGGGTAGCCAGATAAGTGGTGGGACCTAGCTGGGTAGAGCACAAGGAAAAGTAATACTAGAGAACACAGACTGACTGGTCCTTGCAGAAAGGCAGTAAATCTAAGTGTTTGTGTGTTTGGAAGAAGCAAGAGGGAGAAAAGGAAGGAGAGGGATAGAGGGAGAAAGGAGAGGAAGAAGTAATGTGTGCACGCGTGTTGTGTGCTAACAGATGGTACAGGGTTTGTGGTAAAATTGTGAAGTGTGGCAGGAACTAGCAGGGTGGATGGGGAGGGAGACTCTGAGGAACCATTATCATAGAACATGGTGGCCTCTGTACAAATCTTTCCTTTCAAACCACTGACCTCTGTTCTCCCATCCCAAGCACTGTTCATCAGTGACTCTGGCGAGACCCTGTATCTTTTGAGGGCTTCCTGAGGGAGGTGGGACAAGCTGTCCCTTGTACTTACATTGCAGAATCCTTGATTCCACATTCTTCAGCTGAGACATCGAAGTGGGACGCCAAGCTGGCAGCCAGCTACTCAGCCAGCCTTGAGGCCTAGGACAAGCAGCCACGGAGACACTGATTAGCAGCACTGGAAAGGAAACATTGACACTCTCCACCCTGCTGACAGCTTCAAAAGAATGTTCGAGGTATAGAGTGCTTCCCAGGCTCAGAAGAGTCCCTGGATGCCTGGTAGACTGCTACGCTTCTCCGGTATATGGCTTTTAACAGCATGGCCTTTGTTTCTGTAGATAATACCCAGAACACCATATGCACGACTCTTTACAGTTTACAAAGGCCTTTCATGCGTATTATCTGGTCTGAGCTTCACAACTCCCCTTTGCTGTTGGTTATCATAATGCTCAAGGAGATTACAAGAGAGAAAAAGTCAATGTTTGCCTAGTGTTTTGATTATCTTTTGCCATCACTAGGACTGGCTGTTCCTGTACACACATTCTCATGCCACCTGTCCTCCTGGCAGGGCCCAGTGGGTTTGTCTTCTTCTGAGTCCCTGGAAGTACAGAGTGCTGTGTCAGGGCCCAGTTGGGCTGGTAGGTAATCAGTCGGCTCAGCCCCAAACCAGGAAATGGAGGAGGAAGAGAAGGGGAGGCAGGAGAGGTGGGTTCAAGCCCTGAATTCACCGAAGGGATACAGGTTGCTTCAGGCCTTGTTTCCCAGATTATTAAGATGGGAGAAAGCTAACATGCTGTATTTTGCAGTGTATAATGTGCTCCTGTGTATAATATGTACCCGGGTTTTTGACCCAAACTTTCAGGACAAAAAAATTCTTTGGGTTTAAGGTTTAATTCAAATTGTATTTGTTTATATTTAGGTACTTTAAAAAATATTATAAAAGAATTTTAGCATTTATGTTTTAACATATTAGATACAAGAAACTCTACGTAACAAATAATTACAAAACACAAGAACAAATTCAAGGTACAGAACCTTTTTTCCTTGTTGCCTCCACAATTCGATGACACAGAATTAGTAATACCCATGTACAATGAGCATCTTTAGTTTTCTCTCACAAATTTGGACCAAAAAAAGTGCACATTATACACAGCAAAATATGGTACATCCTCACCTCCCAGGGCAGCAGAAAGCAGATAAGACCACTTTTACTTTCTCAGTCACATTTTAATTCATTGCAGGATAAAGGCTGAAAGTACCAGCTTTGGGTGCATTCTGATGAGTATGGGTCTACTACCTCTGGGCGAGTGCAGGCCACATACATCCTAAAGACCTGGGTTCACATCCCAGGGCCAGGGCCAACAACCAAGATGAACAATAAATAAAAATAAATAAATATTTCCAACATTTCTTCCTCCTTTCTCTTCCTGCCCGCTTGCCGACTCATCTTTATTCCTGTCTCAACCTTTCCTTTTAAAATAAAAATGCTAGGCCTAGTGGATAACTTATATTTTCATACTTATCTCCATTTTCTAAAAGGAGATGTTGCCTGAAGCTAGAAGGCCACAGTTCTTATCTTGGCCCTGTCACTTACCAGCAGTGTGACTTTGGGCACAGAATTTAGCCTTTTGATGTGAATATCTTTATCTTTAAAGAGGAATAATAGGCATACACTGGTGGCCTAGTGCTTTAGTACATAGGACGTAGTACACCTATATCCAAAGGATAGCTGTCATCACAATCACCCAGGCCTGGAGGAACCGTCAGGATGAACAACCAGATAAAATACTTCTTCCTCCTCTCCTCCTCTCTCTGCCTGCCTGCCTACTTACCCTCATTCCTGCCTACACCTTTCCTTAGAAATAAAGATAAAAAGGGAATAATAGTAACTTCCTCATATATTAAAAAAATTAAGAGTTAATGCATCCAAACACAGAATACCTAGCACAAGATAAACTCCCAATAAATGTGGTTTCCCCAGTGAAATTACAAGCTGTCTAAATTCCCAGTGTTTTATAAGTAGCAACTCTCGATGACTGCCTGAATCTGAAAGAAACACTGAGGTTTCAGCTGAGAGTGGTTCATCAGTGGCTTTAGCTAGAGGAGAGTTGTCAGTCCCCATCAAGCAGCCCAGTCCTATATGGAGACTCAGAGGCTTGACGCACAGGCACCAAGACACAGAATTTTGATTGTCTTAAGAGACAAAACTCTCTCCAGATATCAGACCATATTTGGACACTGTGCCCCCCCACCACACCCATATCCTTGTATCTATCTGCCCAAAGCAGCAGGTAGGTGAAATTTAACAGCACCATAGGGTGCTCAGAGGTATGCCTCAGAGAGAGCTTTCTCTGCCTCTCTTTTTCACCACAAATGTCCTGAGCAAAGCACTGGACATAGTACCTGGCTGCACTCTTCAATACTATTGGGGAAATGATGGATGGGGTGGGAAAGTGAGGCACCAAGCAGAGAAGTCACTTAGCCATGAACTCAGCCTGGCCAAGTGGTCTCATCTAGAGCATTTATCCTGATTTGGAGGTGGGGGGTGGGGTGGGGACAGAGAAGGGTCAGAGCCAGTTCTGGACCTCTGTGATACTAGACCTCACTTCTGTGGGTGCTGGCTTCTTCATTTGTAAAAAAGAGGCAAGCTACCTGTGTCTCTGCCAGCTTAAATATTCTGTTTCCCCTAAGTCATCAGAGCCACTGGATTGTCCTCTTGGAAAAGCAACACTGCGCTGGGCAGTTCCTTAGAGTCCAGGAAACTGTGATTATCTGAAAGCTGATTAGTTTCATAAGCTGCAGGTTCTGCGGCTCTGATAAGGAGATAAATGGGATCCAGGAAAGGCCCTGTTATGACAGAACCAAAGCGTGGTCAGGAGCTGAGTCATTGCTACCAAAGCAACTTTCCTTGCTTCTTTCAGACTGCAAAGTGCTAGTCACTCCACCTACAGGTGGTATCCCAAACCTGATGTCCTTGAGACCAGGGGCAACCCAGCCGGAAAGTTCTAACTGATACCAGAACATACTGTTTGTTTTTTTTTTAACACATCGAAGTTATGGTTATGATGGGTAAGAACATTATCATCAACCAGACTCACAAGCAGCTAAGTGTCCCGGTGCGTGAGAGTGAAAGAAATTCGCAAGCCCATTATTCCAGACCAACCAATCCCAGCGCGGCGAGGCCCTCCCTCTAGCCGCTTCCTCGCCCGGTGCGGCTCAGCAAGGCTCTTCCCACATCCCCGACTACCGTCCTGGGGCAGATTCAGACAAGCAGACCTGGCTGCTACCCCTGTCCCCGCATCCCAATGCTTGCCTGGGGGGATCTCAGCCCTGAGTACAGCGACAGGAGAAGAGGAGCGTTCGTGAAGCCGTAAGTGCAAAGTCAGAAGCACGGAGCTGCAGGCGAGCTCATCTAGCCGCGCTCCCCGGGCTCCGCCGCCCGCCGCCTCTAGTGGGCAAAAGCAAAGCGAGCAAACTCACTCCCAGCCCTCTCCCCTGAAGCCGACCTGAAAAAGGAAAGTCGTGAAGGTGTCTAAAAGTGTTCCTCGGCCACAGACAGTCCCAGGGTCATGGCCCAGTGAGAGAGAGAGAGAGAGAGAGACAGAAAGAGACAGGATTAACTCACTGCTGCTCCAGATCATCACCCATAGTAAACAAGCCCTGTCGGGTCGAGCAGAGCCAGCCCGTCCCTCCGCCTGACGCCAGCACCAGCTGACCCAGAAAAGGGTCGGATAACAGTGGGGCGTGGCTAGAGCCGTGGCGAGAGTGGGGCGCCGAGTCGTCACCTGGCCTCCGCATGCTGGCGGGTGGACGGGCCGGGGTCCTGCAGCTGACGATGGTCCAGGCAGAGCTGTCTCTGGGGTCTCACCGACTAGGATAGTAATCCTGGGCTCTCCATTCCACCTCTTTAAAAAGGGACCGAACGACCCCTGCGCGCCGGCACACGCTCTGGGCTTCTGTATTATAGCTCCCTCCCCTCGGAAGTTGGCCCCCTGCGTGTGCCTTCAGATCAGTGGCTTAAGACTTGTGGACGCCACTTCGCTGGTTCAGTGCTTCAGCAAAAGGGTCTAGTAAATAAAAACAAAGTGAAAAACTGCAGGAAGCCCACCCGGTTCAATTTGAATTTCAGATACTTTATTTTTAGTTTTTATTGTGTCCCCTGAAATATTGGAGGCCTGACTGGGCATCCTGAATGTTCTGTGACAACACTAAACCCCAGCGACAGACTGCACTTGAATATGTTAAACACTTGATGGGAGTGGGGTGGAGAGGGTGGGAAGTAAGGCTGGTGGTGGAGGGGAGGTGGGAGAATACTGGTGCAGAGGGGTTTGCCAAAGTGTTTTTCATTAATCATCCTTGAGGGGCTCAAGAGTTTCTGAAATTTCTTCTTTCTTGTAACAGTGTTCAATGCATCTGTGTCTACAGGGGCTTAACACTTGAGAGAATGGGCATTTACAGAGCTTAGAGGTCAAGGAATTTATAAGCTGTGCTACAAAGTAGCACAAGGAGCAAGGGCTTATCCTTTCATTCCTTTTTTAAAATTGAGGTGTAACTGACATAAAACATAATAGTTTCAAATGCACAACACAATAATTTGATATCTGTATACATTGTAAAATTATCACCATAAGTCTAGTTAACATAGTTACAATTTTTTTTCTAGTGGATGAGAACTTTTAAGATTTACTCCTAGCAACTTTCACATATGCAATGCAACATTGCTAATGCAGTCATATGAATAATTAACATTAGTATATTAATGATGCTTATGATTATAATCACCATGCTGTACATTATACCTGGTTGACATTTATTTTATAATCATTAAATAAATGACAACCTTTTGACTACTTTCATCCATTTCTCACATCCATTCACCAGCTTCTGGCAACAACCAATCTATCCTCTGTATTTATGAGCTTGGTTTTGTTTTAGATTTCACACATGAGAGATCATATGGTATCTGTCTTTCTCTGTCTACGTATTGTACTTAGCGTAATGCCTAGAGGTCCATCTATGTATTCAAAAATGGCAGGGCTTCCTTCTTTTTTATGGCTGAATAATATTTCCTTTCATGGAAAGGAATGTTTGAGTCGATCTAAATAATTCCATCTTAGAGAATTTTTAACTTTTAAAAACTATTTATTGATTGGTTTCCAGCTAGATATAGCTTTCTTTAATAATTTTGCAAAGATTATTTTTTTCTTTTTCTCTTTTCTCCATTATAATTAAAGTCAGCTTGACTAAAAGTCAATGAACTCTAAGGAATATAATCTATAACCAATTCTTGGTCAACAGCTTCTACCTTCCTCTCCTTCTTTCCCCGTTTTTTGTTCTTTTAAACAAAGATTTGGGTGGGATACCATTTGGTTAGCTACCTGAGTTTGTGCTCCAAATCTGATTTGCAAATCTAAGCTCCCAAATAAACACCATTCTTTTATTTTGGTGTCATTGTGTTTTCCTCCACAGACACAGTCACTCTTTCAACAAAGCTACTGTATCACTTAAAGCACTTAATTTTCTTCCTCTGTCTTGTGTCTTGTATAGCTTAGCCAAGATAATTAAAATAAACATTTAGTACATTTATGATGTATGCTAAAATATATTATTATCTACTAGTTATATTATAATTATAAATATAATTACACAATAAATAGCATTTTAAACTTATCATTGTTGTTATTGTTATCTACCTATTCAAAATCAAGCATAATTTTAGGTACTAAGAATGTCATTATAAAAAGAAAGGAAATGTCTGCTCTAGTGGCAAACAAAGACTTTCTATCTGCTGCCTCCCTAGCTGTCTGCCCCTTTGCAGAGCTAGCAACTTTGTATTTAGGGTTCCACTCAAACCTGTTTTCTTTTGAGGACTTTCCTGACCACAGGATCTAAGAGAGACCCAGTCACTCTATCACGTTACTCCATTTTATTTTCTTCAAAACACTTATCACTATTTGTCAATATGTTTTACTTATTTGTTATCAGCTTCCTTCATTGGAGCCTAAGCGCCACAGGAGACCTTGTTTGCTTTTCTGTCAGCTTTGCTCCCAGCACCTAGAACAGGGTATGGCACAGCTAAGGGCTCAGTACTTATTGGATACATAAACAATAATCTATAAGTGTTAAGTGTCAAGGGCTTTGGGAGTGGCATTCTAAATTGCACCTTTTTAAAATTTGATTTTATTAAAGGAATACTGCTTTGTCACATTGACTAGGTTTCAGGTATACATGAGAATAAATCTACATCTGTATACAATACAGTAAATTAATTCACCACTATTGCACTTTTCCTTCACTATACAATTAATCCCCTTTAACCTGTTTGCTCTACTACACTCCTCAATTTCTTCCTATACCCACTGCTTTGCTTTTTTTGGTTTAAACAATACCATAGAGGAAATTCAGGGCAACATCACTCTGAGACTTCCCACTTATCTGAACACCTGTAAACTTCTGGGGAGCAAGGATGACCAGGCTGGAATTGGCGTTAGCTCTCTGTAGACCTCCCTTATCTTAGGAGGCAGTGCAGAGAAGCCTTGTATTTGTTTGTGTGTGCCAAAATAGCTCCATAGGAGGGGCTCCTTGGAAAAAGGAAACTTGAACCTTTGGAGAATGCTTTTTATAACAAAGTTAATAGATTCCTTGTGGTGTCCCCAGAGCTGGGTTATCTCAGGATTGTGCTAGATCTGTTAGAATTATAGAATTGAGAGACTATGTAAAGGTTATTTTTTTTCCCCTTGTCTTCAAGACAGAAACACTATGTTCCATCATGAAAGAATACATCTTTGTACTGCTAAGGTGTGATTTTATGTGTGATTAAAGTATAAATATGGTCTTTACGAATGAGAACTAATTTTGACAAACTCTCTTTCTTGTGCCTGTGAGTTACATTAAATATTCCAGAAGTAGGTGGAGCTGATAAACTGATAGCTCAGGCCCGGCAGGGATGGCTAGTTCTTGGGTTTCAAATGGGGTATCATTGCCTTTTGAATATACTATGAGCAAGGTGCGACCCTTAAACATAGAAACTGAATGGAATAACTTTAAGGTTGCTCTGTCCAGTATGGTGGCCACTATCCACATGTGGTCACTTAGACTGAAATTGATCGACATGAAATAAAAGTTCCTTAGACATTCTAGCTACATTTTGTGTGCTCTTCCATATACCGCAGTGGCTACCATACTGGACAACACAGAGACATTTCCATCATTATACAAAATTCTGCTGGACGGTGTTGCTCAAGCACTGATGATTTACTTCCTCTCTGGAGAGGGGTGGGGTGCTGTGGTGGCTTGAAAGTTCTAACCCTCTAACTACCGGGTTGGTTTCCCTGGCAACCAAAGTTCTATCTTTAGGGGCTTTCTAAGAGTCACTTCATTAATATAAACTAATATGTGTCTGAAAGGGGCTTGTTGTGAACAAAAGAGGCTCCTTTCACTTTATTACTCTGGAGCTATTTTTGGAAATGGCAACAAAACCAAATGTTGTAATAAAAGATGCTCCTGTTTCTCTTATCACTTACCAAATTGCGAAGGTTTCAGGAGCTCTGTGCCAGGAAATGAGGATGGAGGCCAAGTATTTATTTCTTATTCTACCACAATATCACACAAGGAAAGGAGTATTTGGGCTACAACAGGACCAAAGTTTAAAAGGGAGAGTTGTCATATGCAATAGGAGAAAAGCAAAAGGGGGTCAGGTGGAACTGAAAGAAAAAGTGGAAATACAGCAGGTCCTTCAATAATAATACCCTTTTGCTCAATGCTGTTTCATTGTTAGCATTGATGAGGAAAAAACAATCTGGGCTGAAACTGAAAAAACAAAACAAAACAAAACAAAACTGCTTTCATTGTACTGCATTTTGTTTAAAGTTGCAGGTTTTAAGAAGCCATCAGTGCTGTCAATTGAGGACTTATTGTATAAGGGGAAAGACTTGGAAAAGAGACTCTTCTTTCCCGTGCACAGATTTACTTTTGAAGAGTCCTTTTCTTTGGAGGATTTGTGTTTCTTTTGATAAAGAATGTCATTTCTTACTGGAGAGAGATACAATGTAAAATCATGGTCTTTTCTTACAAGGGGACCCCTTTCTCCCTCTACTTTCCTATTGCTTATTGATGTTCAGTGTTGAAAGATAGCAGGATATGTCACCCAAAATATTTCACTTTGGAATAAGATCATTTTGAACTGAAAGCAATTGAGAAGTAGATACAAGAAAAGTTCTTTGTGTCACCCCCCACTCCCCGGCTGCTCCAATTCACCTAATGGTAGGACAGACATTTGTAAAGGTGTCTCTTGCCCCTTCTCTCTCTAAGGGAAAGACACAAGTTAATAATCACTCAGAAAACTTTAGATCCTTATTAGCCCAAGGAAGTCACCAGAGGAATCTACATAACAAACTTTACTAACTACCCCACATTAGTTCCCTCATTTATTTACCTTTCTATAATGAGCCCCCCTTTTTTGATCTTGTCACTACTCTAAAAAAGTATTACTTTTTTGTTAAGACATTACACTAGCCAAAATTTCAACTACTCCTTTGACTTACTCATCTGACTACTTACATGTGTATGATACACATGGAACATTTTTTTTCTCCTGTTAATCTGTCTTTTGTCAGTCTAATTTATAGTTAAACGGGTAGAGGGAAAACAGCTTTTCCTCTCCAACTCCTAAGGTCTTGAAGGATAGATTCCCCAAAATATACAGAACAGGGTCTTCCCAAAATGTTCATGACCTTTCCAAGTCACTTTGGCAAGTGGATTATTTCCAGCTTAAGTCAACCAAGAACCTGTAGTTTCAGAAGAACTTTAACTGTTTCCTTAACTACCTACAAGAATGAAAATTGTGCTGAGTTGCTCAGAATCAGAACTTTCTTTCTTTCTTTTCTTTTTTTTTTTTTTTTTTTACCAGAAATAATCTCGGAGAAAACTTTTATATGACAGGGCACAACTTTAGTTATAGAATATCTGATCTTAGTTATATGAGTCCTCCTCTCCTCTCCTTGAAATCCCAGGTCTCTATCCCATTCTTTAGCTCAGGACATGTACCCTCATTTTGCAAGGAAAGGTGCAGGCAGGAATGAAGGCAAGCAGGTAGGAAGAGAGGAAGAAGCATTTAATTTTTAAATTTTAATTTAGTTGTTCACACTGGTTGTTTCCTCCCAGACCCGGGACTTGAATCCAGGGATATGTGTCCTATGCTTCTTTGGAGGTGATTAACCTAACCGCTGCTCCACCAGTATGCACCGGCCTACTTAATTTATAATTCACATTCATCTGAATTCTTGAGACCCTTATGATTATCTTTGGTTTTCCCTCCTACTAATCTGGTGTTAATCTGATTACTTGACCAGTCTAAGAAGAGCCCAGAGAGTAGTGAAAGTTTTCCTCTCTATCCCTATAGTTTACTCTGACTTCAGCTTCAACTTATATATTTAATTTACCCTTGAGAGCCAGCTCAGTTGCAGTCTCTCCACTGCCAGCTTTTGTATGCCAAAAATATTGGGACTCTGTACTTTGACCAACTTTTACTTATTCAGAGAAACAAGGGAAGCAGACATAGTTAATTACCAGGATTGTTGATCATTAGTAAGAGCAAACATGAATTTACCATTGTCAAGTACTATGCTGTATGCTTATTGCTTAACATGATCTCATTTAATCCTTAGAACATTCCAAGGATGCAGGCATTGTTATTTCTATTTTAGAAAAAAAGGAAAATGAGGCTGTCAGACTAACTTGTTCTAGACTTGACAACTAATGAATGGCTAAATCAAAATTCAAACCTAGGATTATCTGAGTCTATAGTCTGTACTCATTTACTCTTCTGGACATAAATTTTTACATATATTAATATTCTGATTTAAACTGTTAAAACCAATACCAGTATTAGCAACTTCCTATGGATAAATCAGTCAAAATGTCTCACAATGATTATAGTTATAAACTGAACACAGAACAAGATCTTTTCTTGATGTTTTCAGTCCAGAAAAGCTTTAGTTCATTATACAGGAGTTTGGCTTTGCAGATGTTAGAAGGAGGGAAAATTTCTCCCTAACTACTGGGTTCTTCTCTGGCTGGCCCAGTAATCAAAATAGCATCAGGGAGAGTATCAGGAGAAAAGATAAATTTAACTACAGATGTATGGGGAATTTACATAGAAATTTACATAGACATAGAATTTACATAGACTGCAAAGACAATAAGGCAAAATGAGAGTATATGTCCTGAACTTAGGAATGGGATAGGGCCCTGGAGCTTGAAGAAGAGATGAGAGGAACATACTTGATAGGGAGAGGGTAATTCATATGATGATTAGATGCTTTTTAATTAGATATTTGCTCTATCATTCAGTTTTTTCCAAGATTATTTCTGATTTTAACCTTAAAACTGAGTAATAGCACCAATTTTCATTCTTTTAGGTAGGTAAGGGAGTGGCAAAAGTTTCTTGGGAGATTGTAAAATCTTGACTGACCTCAGTTCAAAATAATCCATATGCCACAGCAGTGGAGGAGCCTTGTTTTGAAGCTCTTGGAGGGTCGGGGGACTGTTTTGAACATCTGGAGGAGGGCCTATCCGTCACAGGTCTCAGGAAAGAAGGCATGCGGGAAATGGATTTGATGTTTTTCATCTCTTTTATTTTCTCTCTTTGGGAGTTCTTGTGAAGATACTAATGATGATAGTTGACATGGATCAAAGGAAGACAAAACAAGGGAGAAACTGCTGGAAGGAGCCTGGCTGAAGGAACAGAAATCTCCTGAGGATCCCACTCCTGAATGATTAAAAAGTATCAGCTTAACCTTCAAAGCTTGAATACTGGTAAGGAAGCTACCCTCTTACTTGCTAAGGAGGCAGAGATTACAGTGAGTCAGAGAAACTGACTCTTCTGCCACATTACACTGAAGTAGTGATTGCCTGATTATCCACTCTTCCCAGTCCTCACCTTTCTCAACAACAAAAGGGAACTTAGGCTGAACTCAAGTTCATATAGGAGTACATATCTCTGTGTATGTCATTATAATATGTATCTTTTCAGACATATTGTAAAACTGTCTAAGGACATGGATGATTTCACTTCTTTCTAGAATTAGAACAAGGCTTAGCTTCTCACTGATAATCAGTACATTGGTTGATGTTGATAGAGTGTTCAGTATAAACACAGAAAGTGAAAATAAAGGAACATCTTTCATTTGCTGTTTTAGGAAATTTGTTTGAGTACCAAGGATAATTCAAAGTCACTAATAAGTTAAAAACTACTTGTTTATGTGCAACTTGTAGCTAAAAAGTGAGATGAACTAGATCTAAAGGGTTCAATTCAATTGAAATTAAAAGGGCAGTGAAAGTCAGAAATTAAGGTGGCTTTTGTATTTTTAAGAAGTTAAAACACTAAAAAGAAATAGACAATCACACTTTTTAAAATACAAAAATGCAAACCTTTACTTTCCTTTGCAAAATGAGTGGGTAGGGATGCAACCACACATGCTCTCGAGGAGCTTTCAGCGCTGATCTCTTGGGATATTACACCGGGTTCAAGATGCCATTTTAGAAGAAGTCTACTAAACTTGATCAAATACTCCATTCTCATTAATCTGTTGTTCTCTCTTTGCTCCCTTTTCCATCCACTGCCCTCCCTCCCCCCACCTTTCTAGGATCTTTTCAGACTATTCACCTGAGGGTTCCTACAATTTAGCAAGCTGCCCCCTAACCATTCCCCTGACACCCAGTAAAAGCCTGCTGAATGAATGAACGATCAATGTATACTTGCGGGTTTAGGTTCTATCTCTTTTATTAGAAAGCACCACTCGGAACTGACTGTTCAGTTCTGGGGCTGACAGGACAAGCTCTCTCCCTGTCCCCTGCATCTCCGCCCCAATAACTAAGTGTAAACTGATGTATGCGCAGTGACTGGGCATTAGGGAACTTGCTCAAAAAAGTAAGGCAGGCATCGTGCAGTCAGTCCTCCACAGAATTCGGGCCAGCTTCGCAGGCCACAGTAGAACCTTCCCCCTTCTTCCAGTTGCCAGAGCAACTGTGGGCGTCACCAATCTGACGGCGGAAATAGGGCCCAAACTGTACACGTCTCCTGTCCAGCGTTAGACCCACTGCACAGGCGCATTACTTCTTTCTGGCTGTAGTTCAGCCGGCGGAGCTATTCTGCGTCTGCGCATTAGCGGTTTAGCGCCTTAGACTTCCTGGACGCCTGGGCGACGTAGCCAATCGGGGAGGGCGAACCTGGGCGACATCAGTGCACATGCGTACACTCTACATCCGGCTTGGACGTTGAGCCCGCTCGGAGTTTGGAGCAGCGCGGGCAGCTGTACTAAGGTGTAACCATGTCGGCGTCGGTCGTGTCGGTCATCTCGCGATTCTTAGAAGAGTACTTGAGCTCCACTCCTCAGCGCTTGAAACTGCTGGACGCGTACCTCCTGTATATATTGCTGACCGGGGCGCTGCAGTTCGGTTACTGTCTCCTCGTGGGGACCTTCCCTTTCAACTCTTTCCTCTCAGGCTTCATCTCTTGTGTGGGGAGCTTCATCCTAGCGGGTAAATGATTTCATGAGTAATCGCAGTGATAAATGCTACTTGGGGAAGCTGCTTTGATTCCCCCAGTGCTCTCCTGTTTGGTAATCATCCCGCTGCCCGCCCGGCGGCGGAGTTGCGAGAAGAGGCTGCGTTGCTCCTTTTAGAAGTGGGCAGTTGAGGCACGGAATGGTTGTCACGTGCCGCCTAGGAGCTGGAATTAAATCTCTAAAAATCCCACCTTCAAGCTGTTTCTCAGCCTGGGGGTCCACTTCATGTCTTACTGGTCCAGAGACACCTCCATTCCACTTTTCACTTGAAGTTATTCGGCTTTTCAATGGAAAGCCCAACTCTGAAGCATCTCTCTCACCTGGGCCTGATCACTGCTATTCCCTGGGGAGCTGTTTCAGTGACCACTAAGAAATATTGGTGCCTTGCTTGTTGACGTCGTTTCCTTGACTGTGGCTTTTAGCTGTGGCGGAAGCTGATATTTTACTCTCCTGGATGTAGTGTTTATTCATGTGGTTCTAATTTAGCTTTATTGTTCGTTCTGATTCCCAGCACTTGCTACCTTGCTGACTGCCATATTTAATAAGAACTGACTGCCCCACAGATTTTTGCCTAAATCTCACCTTTCTTGCCCTCACAGGGGATTCAATGAATATTGACTCCAGGCTTAGCCAGTCCGTTTTATAGGTGGCCATCACATAGGCCTTTCCAGTCACTGGTGTTGCCTCCTCCTTGACTTTGAAAAGATGCTAGAATTCCCTTTTCCCCCTGGCATAATCATCACCAGTTAGGTCGTCAATTGTATTTTTAGTCTAATCCAAGGTAAAATACAAAGCAAAAGCTTTGGGGATACATCATGTTTATGTTTCCTGTCTTCAAGGAGTTTACAGTTTAGTTGGGGCATAACAAAGCATTAGGATGGTCTGGAAACTTCATTTACCATGTTTTTTTTTTCCTTAAAGTGATAGATTTATGGAATGCTTTTTTACACAAGGTACTAGTTCAGACTCATTCTAGAGATACTCTACCTTCCCCTCTCAGAATTTAAAACAAAATCTAAGGATTTAGTGCATTAGCCTGGTCTGGAGTTGCAGAGTTCGCATGCTAATTGGATATTTTCATGATCATTTTTGAATTTCGTCCTAGGTGATTAAAAGAGCATCTCTGTGGCAACATTCTCACTGTTAGGAATTGATATTACCATCATCAGACCAGATACACTAGATTCCCCTTTTCCTCACAATACTGTTCATGACTAAGAATTTTATAAGCTAGAGTGGAGATTCCTTTTGAGGACCTCTGGTCATTTTTGTTTGATGATTTTGCAGGTCTCAAAAGAGTAGGAATAGGTTGGGTCTGAAATGGAGGGGAAAAAAAATAAAGTCTTCTCTATGCTGAAGTCTCCCTGGCTTCAAAAGTCTCTGTAGTTAAGAATGACTCCTCATGACTACATGGAAGAGTATGGTGTGCTGGAGTGGATGTGGACTAAAGTTGTAGATTTATTAGTGTAATAAAAAGCCAGAAGGCTTTTGGGCATAGTTTTTTTTTTTTTTTTTCTTGCGCCAAGTCTTGTTTTTGAGACCATGTGGCTAAAATTGAATTAGCAGATCACCATCCCTCCTCCCCAGTGTCACTGAAGAGAATGCCTAGTGAAAGGGCACCTTAATAGTATAGTCAATATGGAGATTGGCATTTCCAAAGCTGTTAGAAAACAGGTATTGGGCCAGGGAAATGAAAGTCACTTCAGGAAAAAGAATTTATGACAATTCACAGTTGTCACAAAAAGGGTACCATTTTCATTTCTTTTGACATCTTTGACCTTTTTAAATTCCATTTCCTTGGCTGTATTTTAGCTCAGATCATCACCTGGAGACTGGTTTTAATGGGAAATTTGACATATGGAGTTACCCATTGTTGTGGTTGTTGAAAAGGAAAACCTTGTATATATGGTGCTGGGTCTCTGATGTCACCGTGATTTATTTTCTGTGGGAAGAGAGGGGAGGAGGCCAGTTTGACCAGAGAAAGGGAATTTCAGGAAATTCTGTTGAAAGATAAGGTAGTGTTGGATTTTAGAGCTGTGCCAGGGAAAATAATTAATATTTTATCCTGTAGGTAGCAGAAAAGCATCTAAGTATTTATTTAAAAAATATGATTAAGGGAAATGAGACTTAGAACTGGTGTTAGCACATAAGGTGAGTTGGGGCAGGGGATGAGTTTGTTAATCTGATTTCCTAATTCTGATAATTTATTCTATTCCTTCTGCATGTATTAATAATTTAATATATACTCTTTGAAACTGGTAAATTTTTAACCAGTATAGAATGCTACCACACTTTTATTTTTTTGAGGAAGGAAACAGGCAGCAATGAAGACAAATAGGTAGGCAGGCAGGAAGAGAGAAAACCTGGATCCCTGGGCTTTATGTGAACTACGCTGGAGTTGCAGACTTAATGCCTAGGCCACCAGGGCTTGCCACTACCACACTTTAAAAAAGCCTGGTGTTATTTGGATCCAGTGAAAATGGTCTGGTTTCTTTCCTGTTCCTCATGACTGGGAGACTTACCCATGGTCTTAAGGAGCAAGAGGTAGAACTTTATCATTGACAAATTTTTTTGATCAACCCATGTACTTACAGTAGGCTTTTAAAAAGGACCCCAGAAGTAGAATATTTTTCTTCTTCTGGGCTAATTTCAAGCATCCTCAGCAAATGTTTACCTTGTGACTAGATATCTTTAGAGGAGGACGTATGTGTTTTTTTAAATGCCAGTATTGGTGGCCCTTCTAGTTTCCTTTTTTACCTAACTGAAATCCCATATATTACTCATTTGAATTGGTATTTAGGAGGGATAAGTGAAAAACGTTAACACTGTCCTTAGAATTTAAATCTTTGATCTTGAAATCAGTTCATTAGTCACTTTGCAACTTTGATCTATTCTGTTGTCTAATCTTTGTGAAACAGTTTTGGATTAAAAAATAGTTTTATTGCCCTAGATCACAAATCTAAAGGGAATTTGAATTTTAAGAGCAAGGAAGCCTAATCCAGAGTGTTTTCTATCTCATGGGAGCCATTTTGTTGTGTAGATTGGAGTGTAGCATTTGTTTGAGAATTGTGAATCAGATTTATGGGCCCTGGTCCTATCTCCTATAACTGCTATCCAAAGAGATTGCAGTTTGCCCACCTTGTGCCTGAGAATCCTGTTTCAAAATCTCTTATGTTTGTTACTCCTCCATCCACAGTAGGCAGGCTCTCAGTGTCTTCATGAGGCTAACTGTAATTTCAGTTGTCTCCCAGCCTCAGTCTCTCCAGTCTTTGTTTCACTATATTTGCAGGCTTGATTTGACTTGCAAATTTCATTGTGTTACTAGTCGTGTATAAAATTTGAAGTTTCCAAATAAAATTAATTTTTTTTCCCATGATATACAGCTTCTTTCAGAGTCTGGTCCTGTGTATGTGTCCAACTTGATCTCTCACCTCTGCATCCTCTGTACTTTATGCCCTCATGTTGTTGAGCTACTTATTTCCTGAATGTGCTGTGTGATGTTTCAAGCTATTTTACCTTTGCTTGACTGCCTGGAAAATTCCTTCACTTCTTAGATAACTCAGGTGCTGCTTTCCTTTGACACCTGACTCAGCAGGTTTTGATGCTTTATATTCCTATTTTTTTTGTGTGTGTGTATGTGTGTGCGTGTGTGTGTGTGTAGAGGGAGGAGGAGCACATATGGGTAAGTGCAAGCATGAGGGCATAAGTAAGTGCTACCTCTTATATTGTGCTGTATTTGGTGTCTTCCCCTCTGGAAGTTAAACCTCGTGGACTTTTCATCTCTGCTGCATCCTCATCCACTGTGTATTTTAAATTGTGAATATGCCTAAAATAATTTAAGGAATGTTGAGCAGTTGCCTGCTAGGTTTCTGCCAAGGTACTGAGGAATCAGCTGGGAATCATGCAGACGTGACCTCGACTCTCATGGAGTTTATAATCTAGAGGGAGAGAGAGACAGGTACCTATGGATGTAGTGCTGTGACGGAAAATTATTGGCGAGAATAGGAACACAGTGGGCCATTCATCCCTGTCCAGTAGTCCTATATTACTTTTCTGATATGTTTGCTTTCCAAATATACCCCTCATAACTTCTCTTCTGTAGTTCTGCTTTTCCTTTATTTTCAGTTGATAATTTTGATTTATCTGTCTAAATAAAACAGACAGGAATCCTCTCATCTTCCCACAAAGGAATCATAGCAGCCCATCTGTACCTATACTGTTTGACTTCCCGTGATGGTAGATGTGGTGTCCCTTTCTAATCAAAATCAGTCTTCTTTTGCTCACTCAGCTTCTGCAGTCATCCTTCCATTGTGCATCGTTAATTTCTCTCTTCCTGCTGGATCGTTTTGTACACACCTGCTCTGAAATTTCCCGATTAACAAGTTTCATTTGACACAGATACCTCTCTGGTTACCAATCTGTTTCTTTCATCTCATCACAGAAATCTTTGAAAGAATAGTATAGTTGCTGTTTTTACTTTCTTACTTGCCATTCATTCCCTAACCCATTCTTGGTGCTTGTCTGTCTTCACTACTCCAATGAAATTGCTTCTGCCATCTTGCCATTTCTAGTGGTCATGTACCTGGTCTCGTGTGTTCTCAGCAACGTTTTAGTATTTAGCATGTTGACTCTTTCTTTCTGTGTGAAGTACTTTCTTCTTGAAACTTATACAACACTACACTCTTCTGGTTGTGGCTTTGGTTCTGGACCCCCCTCTGTATTTTTTTCCATAGGTGTAGTTAAACAGCATCTTTATATTACTGACACATTTAAATGTTTAGTTTTGACCTGTCCTCTGAATTCTGAATTTGTAAATCCCTTTGCTCACTTGATATCTGATGTTTCTGCAAATTTAACCTTCCTACCCAGCTATCTGCCTCTTCACCAGTCAGTGTCAACATTTTTTGATTTGTTGAAGCCAAAAACTTCAGAGGTTTCCTTGATCTTTGGATTTCTCTTATCTCCCACATCAGTTTCATCAGCAAGTCCTATCTTCTCCACCAAAGTGCAGCCTATTGCTTTACTTCTTTCCATCTTTACCACCTTTACCTGAGCTCATAAGCCTGTAGTTGACTCCACTGCTTCTTCTTTAACTCTGCAGACCATTTTCCACATTGCAGTTCCAGCAGCCTTAAAACTCATCTGCTCAAAACTGAAATATTGTTTCATTGCACTTAGAATTACACCCAGAGTCTTTACTAAGGCTACAGAGCCCCACACATGGCTTTGCCTCCCTCTTGTCCTTGTTTACTACCATCTGTCGTCAATCTGATGACTTATTTTACCTAGAACTTGCTATGATTGTTTTTGCTACCTGGAATGCTCTGTTCCCAGATCTTTGCATACTTGGCTGCATCTTTCAGTTGTTGGTCTTAAATAGTCCCTTCTCAAGAGGGCTTCTGTGAAATGAAAAATAACTTCCCAGTCACTCTCTCATTACCTTGTTTTATTTTCTTCACAATATCTACCACTACTTGATAGTCCTTGTTTATTTGTTTACTTAGTTATTACTGTATCTCTCCATAGGAGTGTAAGTTCCTTGGGAGTGAGACTCTTGCCTGTCTAGGTCTGTGCCAGCACTTAGGTCACGGCATAGCACAGTCAGCTTGGCTCCTGTCTTTCAAATTTTGACTTAAATGTCCTCTTAGAGAGGACTTCTGTGACCACAAATAAAAAAAAAATAGCTTACCAGTCACTCTCTTATTACCTTGTTTTGTTTCATCACAGTGTCTATAAATAGATGCTCAGTGAATATTTTACTGATGAACTGACATTTTAGGAAATAAATTAGAGGTGCTAAGATGGAGCCAGAGCCAGCCCATTTCCTCAGGAGGTATCAAATTTCCATCTCTGGAAGGTGCTCAGGGAATGAAATACGGAGGAGCTTTTAGAACAGTCCTTTTCCTTTTTTGTACTCCCGTGCATCTGAGGGATATGACACCCTTAATCAGTAACGCAGGCTTTGGAAAGTTTGTAATTCTCCACCTGGGGATGGCTAATCAGATTTTCAAAGTGGTGAGTATCTTTGGAAAGCTTCCCAGGTAATTCATGCCTTTTCCCCCAGCATGCCCACTGCCCACCTCTTGGGCATTAAATGGGATGTTTGTCTTTTTAATTTCCAAGTTCCTTTCCATCTCTTGATTCTTATGTTGTCATTATAGTGACTTGGTTTACTACACCATTCATTACCTTACCCCTTGTCCACTGGGAGCTTCTCTTTTCTTTTGTTTTTTCATATTTTTTGAAAGTCTTTTCCCATCACTCCTCCCCACCCCTCCCATAACCACTGTTTTAAAATTTGGTATCTATTTTTCCAGATTTTTTCCCCTGGATTCTAACCAAAGCAAATAAGAAAATAATGATGTCTTTCTATCTACTTCTACTTTTTTAAAAGAAATATGAACTAGATGATTTTTTGGGCTTTTTAAAAACTTTGTCTTGGATATCTTTACTGTTCCTATATAGAGAACTTATTCTTCGAATAACTGCATGAAATTTCATTGTATATCTGTTGTGTAATTTATTTAAGTAATCCCTTTGATGACATTTGACTGTTTCAAACTGTTTTCAGCTTTACCAGCATGCTGTTAGAATGTCTTTTTTTAACTAAATTCCTTTAACAAAAGGTAAAAACATTTTAAATATTAATAGATTTTGGCCAGTTGCTTTCCCAAATGGATGAATCAGTCTGTGCTCTCCACAGCAGGAGTTTAATTGGTTGACCTTGCTTCTGTCAGTGTCCTTCATATTTTGAAAGTCCAGATGCCTGAGAAGATCAGTGGTTCTTCTACAGTGTTTACGTGTTTAAGTGTAGTGAAAACTCTGTTGCCATGGTGATGGACTCTGGTGAACTAGTCTGGTATTTTCTGATCTTTGGGTTAGATCTAGTTCATTGCCTCATCTTTGTTAGTGATGGAATGGATGCTAGCCTGAAGCAAATTTTTTTTTTTTTTAAAGTAGTATAATCATTTATCACAGGCATAAAGATATTTTGCAGAACTATGCTCCTGGAACTTACTTTTCATGTCAAGTGGTGACTGGCTGATACATCAGGTTGAATCTTCAAGGTTGTAGAGTGTGACAGTGGGAGTTCTCTGTTAGTGTTATATGCTTAAGCCTCTTGCCATTTTTGAGATAAGCAGTTACTAGAATTTGGAGGTCAAAGATAATTTATCTAAAACTATGAGGCCCTCAAGGGTAAGCATGTTTATTAATAATCAAATTATCCAATATTATACACATTTTATTAGAAAATAATCCATAGTTTATCATTTTTGTTATTCATCTCACCCGCTTCTAACTGCCTCAGTTACATCCATATCTAGGTATGATTATAAACTTTATCAGGAGAATTTTGAGGATTTTTTTTGTTTTATATATATTATATATAATATATATGCATATTTGCAATATATATACACATATATAGTATATATATGTATTTTTTTTTTAAAGAATTATTTAGGTGCACCCTGGTGGAGTAGTGGTTGGAGGAGTAGTGGTTGCCTCTGAAGGAGCACAAGCCATGTACTCCTGGGTTTGAGTCCTGTGTCCGGTGGGGAAACAATCAGAGTGAACAACTAAATAAAAATAAAATGCTGCTGTCTCTCTCTTCCTGCCTGCCTACCTACTTGCCTTAAAAAAAAAAAAAAAAGAATAAGAAGGAATTATTTATTTATTTAGAAAACAGAAGCATGCAGGAGTGACGACTGGCTCTGTTCTAAATCTTGGTCTTGGTGGCAGTTAGATGGGTGAATTTTAAGTGTTACGTTCTTAACTGTTAAAACAGAGTTTCATCTATTAGAGAATGGAAGCAGCAGGAATGAAGGCAAGCAGGTAGCATTCAGGGAGAGGAGGAAGAAGCTTTTATCTGTATATTGTTCATGTCATTGCCTCCCATCCCCGTCCTGGACTTTGAACCCCAGTCCTTGGGGTTTACATTGGACTGTGCCATCTGGAGTCACGGACTTAACTACTGAGCCACCAGGGTGCACCAACATTATTTTAGCCTAAGTCTGAGAAGTCTTATTATTCTCTAACTTTAACAGTTAAGAATATAAAACTTAAAATTCACCCATGTAACTGCACCAAGATCGAGATTTAGAACAGTGGCAGCATCCTAAAGACCTCCTCCAGGCCTCTTCCCAGTCACTCTTCCTCCCATCGAAGGTAAAAATCACTGTCCTGCCTTGTACTGTAGATTGGTTTTACGTCATTTTAAGCTTTGTATAAGTAGAATCATACAGCATCTGCTTTTTGTGTCTGATTGTTTCTCAGTATTTGTGGAAATCTTATTTGTAAAGTTCTTCATTGCTCTGCAGTATTCTCATGAATACATATATCACACTTGCTCATTTTCCTATTGATAGACAATTAGGTTATTTCTAATCTGGAGCTGTTATTCCTGTTATAGCCTTTTAATGCACATACACACGATTTCTGTTAGAGTAGTTGGGTCATAGGGTATATGTGTGTTTATTAGTAGTCGCATTTGTTTTAGATTTCTAGATAATCACTTTTGTGTTTGTGTTTTGCTTCTTATACAGTTTGCCTAAGAATACAGATCAACCCACAGAACAAAGCGGATTTCCAAGGCATCTCCCCAGAGCGAGCCTTTGCTGATTTTCTCTTTGCCAGCACCATCCTGCACCTTGTCGTCATGAACTTTGTTGGCTGAATCATTCTTATTTACTCGAGGAGTCGGAGACTGGAAGAATGTAAGTGACGAGCATAGCCCATGTTCCATATTGTTGATTTTTAGGAGTAGAAATCAGATGGGCTGGTTTTGATCATGGTTGGCAAGATTCCCCATATTGCTGATAAAACGTTTGCAGAGTTTTCCACCTGTCTGCAAAGCACGCGTTAATATCGTCCTGATTCATCAATGCTGCCGCTCTTGGTCATTGCCCTCTCTTTTCACTGTTCTGCAAATCATTAAGATAACAGAAAATGAAAGTTTGCCTGTAGCTAATGCATTAATTTCTGCACAAATAACTCTATGAAAATAACTCTGAGATCTTGGAAGGACATAAATTGTAGGTTTGCTTTAGAATTTTCTGTATAATTTTTTCTGATTTTGATCTTAAATGACTAAATGTTTGGCTGTTGTTCCCACAGTATCTAATATGGTGCTTACACCTGATTGATATCCAGGATATGCTGAATGAATGACTAATGACTAATATATGAGCCTAAGTAGAAATGGGAAGTGGAATTAGCTTGAATTGGAATTAGAAGACTTTAAAATGTAGTGTGCCATGTTGTTTGGTTCATTATCCCTTTTTTCTTTTTTAGCAGTAGAGCTCTTTTTTTCTTAAACTCTTATATAGAATCTCAGTATATGAAACAGCAGTGGAAGTGGAGTTGCTTTCATTGACAGAAGTTGAAAAGCCCCTGCTTGGTCTCTCCTTTATGTGCGGTACGCACTCCCTTCTTTCCGTCCTTCTAAGCAGAATCCTAAAACTCTTAGGAAGCACATGGAAGTACATGGTCTAAACTGTATATCAACACTCGCATATGAAAAAAATGGAGGCCTGGGAAACTCGGTGCCTTCCCTGATCACAAAGCTGAGTGGTTGCAGAGGAGGGCCTTCGTCCATGGTGTTCTTGGCATAGTATTCTTCCAATTCCCTCTGAATTTACTGATGAGTGAATGTACTCTTTTCCACTTAAAGGAAAGGCACATCAGGAAGGAAGAGGAGCAGAGGTATACAAGAAGAGTGAGGAGGAAGAAGCACTTTATTTTATTTAGTTGTTCATCTTGGTTGTTCCTGCTGGCCCTGGGAAAGGAACCTGGGACCTTGAGATGTATGTAGACTGCACCCAACTCCTACTCCACCAGGGCTCACTTCCACTACACAATTAGTGTTGCTCTTAAACTGGATGGTAGAGAAGAGAATCTTAAGAAATGTTCACCTATTTGGGGGACGACTATCCTAGGACCAACCTTTTTGACCACTTGGAAAAGCTACCATTTTTGCACTAATAAAAAAATCTATTATGAGTTACAGTAACCATGTACAAAGTATATGCCACAATGCGACAATGACTATGCTTCACTTCACGCCATGAATTAATTAGTTATTTATGCTATTTGATTCTTTTCCATTACCGATAGTGCCTCAAAAACACTTCTGTTAGTTCAGGGAATGTTGTATTTTTGGTTGTGAAAGGCGACACACATGGTTTAGTGCAGTGAAGAAGTTTGAGAGCCGCTTCTTTCTACTATTGTAATACAATTCAATTCTTCAGAGACTGGACAGAACTTGATTTGCCTTCTTCCCTCACGCCCCTTCTATGAGCCATCCAGTGCTTTCTTACTGGGAATACAAAGAAAGCAAAATGTGGCTCCTACCTTTACTAGTTGAGAAGGCATGTAAATATGGCAGCTAGGATACATTGTAGTTAGAGCTATTCTAAAGATCCAGCAGAGTGCTGGGGGATCCAGAGGAACAAGCCACTGTATCATCGAAGAGCAGCAGCAGCAGGTGAGGTGTCTAAGCAGTGATAACTCCTGAGAACAGGTAGGAAAAAGACCCCCAGCATTGACCTTCTTATACTTGCAGACATCATGAATAACTCTTGTGCTCTCTGAGAGTAACCTTGTTTGAAAGGTTATATATCTTCTGATTGCGTACTCTAGATTTCTGTCACTTTTTCTAGATGAGTCATAGTGTATGCTTGAGAGAGGGACAGAGGAAACATTTCAAAGATGTTCTCTAGGCTTAGGGGGATACCAAATCATGGAAACTTATTTCCTAGGGCTGCTGTGATTGGAGGAGGACTCAGCTGCAGAGAGCTTAGTATTTCAGAATTGTGACACAAACTGAGACAAAAAAGTAGACTCAGCAGAAACTGTGTACTGCAGGCCGTATTAACAACCTAAGGCCACCTGTTCAACTGGGAATTATGGACCCAAGATACAGCAAAATCTTCCAATCCCAGATTGCACTGTTAAATCATTCTACAGAGTATGTTCATAGCAAAATTCTTTCTCGCTGGGAGTTTTTCACAGAGATCTTTCACTTGACATATACTGCCCTCTAAAATTTTTAATATGCATCTATTTGCCCTTTTTATGTTCTCCTAACTCAGTTCTATGTGCAGTATGCCAAAACACTTTTAAAATAGTCCCCTGGTGGGGTCAATATTTATACCAACTCAACAGGAAGAACAAAACAGATTGATCATTCTCCATACTTGCCAAGTGCATTGACAATTGGGTATAAAAAGAATAAATTTGTGTAGTGTACTGCTCTTACATGAATTTGGGAGTGGCCTTTAAAACCAGCGACTGTTCTCATGATGGCAGTTTGAAAAAAAATGGTATTGTGTTGAAAAAACAAATTTATTCAAGGAGAGGCGAGGAAGTTAACAGATAGTTGAGTGCTCACCATGGTTAGGCTTTAAGTGTTTTTTCTGTATTTTATTTTATTTTCAGAGTAATCTCATGAGGATACTTAATTCTATTTACAGGTGAGAAGCAGGTTCAGAAGACCTTGCTGGAAATCTTATAACTAATAAATCTTGATAATCCAGTCTTAAATATTTTTATGCCTCCTTTTTACTTAAGGTTGCTTACTACGAAGTATTTCACAATTACAGAGTTAAAAAAATGTTTACGAAGATACCACATTTTATCATCCTCCTCCCCCTTGTTGCTTTCCTCTTATTATGAAAAATTAAAAAATACAGAAAAGCACAGGAAAGTTAGAGAATAACTTAACAAACACTCATGTCTCTACCACCTGGAATTAATAGATTTTAAACAGATTAAAAACATTGTAGATTCAGCTGAATTCCTTTGAATTCTCCGGCTAGTTCTCCTGTAAAGATTTGAACTTCTTCCTGGCCACTCATTGAGGATTATTGTGAAACCTAGATCTATGAACATAGCCCTTTCTACACTTCAGACTTTGTGGTCTCCTGAAAACCTGTTCAAAGAGGGCCATCGGAAACCACCCCTGTGACCTCCCACCCCATCTGCCCCCCACAGCCCTGAGTCTTGAACTTGGGTCTTTGGGCTTTGCATGCCATGCACCTTATCCACTGAGCCACAGGGGTGTGTCTAGACTCATACTGTTTTTTAGGTTATTTTAAAAATGAAACTGCAAAAGTGAAAGCTCTCAGTGAGCTGCTGAGTTCTAACAAACTGAAATGATGATTGATCAGTGTTTGGCACTTAGGTGGCAATAAATCTTTTTGGAATGAATGCATGATGCAGAAGTTCACTTGATTTGAGTATTAAAATATTTATATACTTTTTGTTTTCATTTCTGGTTCATGTCTCTGGAATTCTTCTAAAATGTCAGTCCCACTCTGAGTCTTGAAGGAAACAAAGAAAAGGGTGCTGTAAGTACATTAGGTCACAGTTTGGGAAGGAAAGTTCCTAATGACTTGGGTCCTGGATCAGAGGGAAAGTGTTACAGGTACAAAGGGACAGACATGAGCTTGGAAGTGTGCAGTGCCTGGGCAAGATTGTTTTCCAAATGCGTGTGCTAAAATCTTATTAGCGTTGCTTTGCTTTTATAATGGAGGCCATTCTCCCACAAGTCTTTAAAAATTCATAGTGCTTAATCCTGGCTGGAGCTAGCTGGCTGGAGCTAGGGAACTAAGGCTGTGAAGAACATAACTCTGACAAGCAGTACTATTTACAAACATGTGATTGTGCTTGGCTTGTTGAATTCATCAGTAAAGTATAGTGATAGAGAAAAATACCTCTGGAAGGGCGCGGGGGTCTCAATGTTATTCTTTAGATTCTACTGCCACCTAGTGGGCCGCACATTTTACCTGCTGAGAGAATATACTGTTAAGTATAAAAGAAGTTGAGTTTGGAGGAAGAAACCACTGATGTGTTTATGATAAAACATGGTTTCTTTCCAGTCACAGGAGGGCAGCAGAGGCCCAAGTGGACTTAGATGCTACGGGTGGGGCTTGTTTTGCATTCTGGTCAGAAGTGGGCAGTATTGAGTTAGGCACAAAAGGGTATCTAGCCTTCAGTGCCCCAAGGTCTTTGTTAAACTGGGAAGGCCATGTCCAGAAAGACTCAGATCTTTCTTTTCTTTACTTTTCTTGTCAGTTCAAGAGCTCCCTTTTTGGTTAGTTCTAGTTCTAGATCTGTTTTTGCTCTTGACATGAGTCCGTCCCCCCCCTCCCCCATTGGTAATCATACTAATTTTTTTGTTGAAGGGGGTGTTTATTTTAATTTTATTTTTCTCTTTGACATTTTAATTTTTTGGATTAGTTAAATCTGGCTACTAAATAAAGTCTCAAAAATGGAACCTTTCTAAATTTGTAGAAAATATTTTGCATTAAGCACAGCATAATCATTTTTAGATACCTCTTATCCCCCAGTGAGAGGATGAGATTCATTCTTTAACTATTATTCTTAAATTTTCCAATCCGTTTAGTTACTTAAAAAATACTAATTGATGACTCTCTAATTGAATTCTATTTGTATTTGGTCTATTTAAAGCTGTGTGAGAGGAGAGAGAGAAGAGAAAAAGAAAAGAGAGAGAAATGACTGTCAAGTAGATTGTGTTTGTGAAGGTTGTGCTGCCCTAACTCCCTGCCTTATTTTCTCTGTTTTACAGCTTGGTGATTTCTCCTCCAAGCCATCCTGCCTCCAGGTTTCCTAGGAACCTCTTCCGAGACTCTCAAGTCCACTTTGCATGCCTCTAAGGCTGCACTTAGCCCCTCGTTTTCCTGACTCTCCCACAGGATTCTTAAATTCCCTGAGAGACCTCAGAGCAGAGCACAGGGCTAACAGTCACAGTGCATGTTAGTTGAATGAATATGTCATTTTCAACCACAAGAAATGCCATCTCAAATAGCTATTTTATGTGGCTGCTAAGACATGTGGAAAGTGCTATGGAAGAAAGATGTGAAGGGACAGATTCATATCTGGACTGGGGCACAAACCAGAAACTAGAAGTCTGAAGGCCTTCATTACCAATTTTGCTCTATTAACTCCTTGAGTAAACAAATAAGCTTATCTCAGCCTAGCTTTCCTGTCTGTACAATGAGGGGTTTGGCCTGGATGTTCAGCTATTAAGGTCTCTGATTAGTAGAATTCATGACCATTCCCATTTTGTTTGAGGAGGATTGTGCTGTTTGTGTGGAACCTTAGTGAGAATCGCTTTCTTCCTCCTCTTTCTTCACTTGCTGGTTTTTTAATTCAGATTGCCAGATTCCCATCTCCATTCACAAGAGAGTTAAAGTGTGACTATAAGAACATGGACAATGTTTTTTTGAGGCTTTTTACAAAATTAGATAACACTTGTAAAATGTTTAACAAGTATCAGTTACCAGGTTTGTTGGACTCAGACATGCCACAAAGGCTTTTCTGCACATCTCCTCACAAACCCATCTGAGATGGAGCCAGACATAGTTGTGTTCCCATTTTCCACATGAGTTAATTAAACCTGGGTGAGATTTAAGTTGACTTGTCCGTGCCCTGGAACTAGTAAGTGGTTGAGTGGGAACTTGATAAGAGACATTTGACTCTAGATTCTTTCTATTCTGTTCAAAGATGTTTGGATGATGAATATACACATACTCTTATTAGAAGGCTTTCATTAAAAATACTAAACTTGTCTTTTTGAAATGGGAAAAACTTGATAAGAAAGGATGAAGACAGGCTCTCTAACATGTTTCTGCAAAGTTAGTCATCTTAAATGCAGGAGAATACAGATCAGAAGACCGGACTTACCCAGCACTATCCAAAAGAACTTGCTAGAATGTGGAATTGTTCTAAGTCTGCTCTGCCCAGTATAGTAGCCAATAGCCACATATGGTTATTGGTCATTTAAAATGTGGCTACTAAGTGACTGAGGAATTGAATTTTAAATTTTATTTAATTTTAACTATGTTTAAATAGTCACCTGTGGCTAGTGGCTGTGGCTTTTGGGCATATCTGTCAAACTCCAGGTTTATAGTTTTCTCATCTGTAAAATGAGAGAATTAGATTAGCTGATCTTTAAAGCTTCTGTATTATTATTTGATCCATTCCTTCTGAAATTGTAGTGATTCAGATTGAGCTCTGAACCTACAGTGGTCTTTCATATACATTTTCTCTAATTTCACTTTTAATTGGGTGCCTAGGATTTAGGATGAACTGGATTTGAAGGGAAATCAGTATCTGAGCATATCTGTTCAGTGCGAGTGTCTGAATAGAGACGGTTGCTGGAGAAGAATACAAATCCCAAATAGAAATGACCCCATCTGGCGTTATCTTTTGTATCTGTACAGAGAGTCATTATTTTTAGCAGTTCTTTGTGTTGTGTCTTGCTTTCTTTTAAGATGATTAGAACAAATTGATCAAATGGTGCTGTCTTTTCTGCATGGGTAAAATAGACTTAAGAAGTCACCCTGACTTTCTCAGCAGGTGTCTTCTATTTTGCATGTCTGTATATCTGGGGAGGAACTTTTATTAGTTTCTTGAAACCTTTATTCCCTGGCTATCAGTTGAAACCATTTTTCTGAGCTGTTGAATAGTCCAATTTTGTTCAGCTAACATTTCAAAGACTCCTAGAACCTCTGCTCTTAGATTACTGTGTGGTAAAATTTTTTTACAATGACCTGCTCCCTTATTTTCACCTTAAAAGAAGGGAGCAGATCTTTGTAAATAGAATTTTCTGAAAACCACTGTCAGAGACTTTAACTCTCGAGTTATTTTTGTCTTCTAGATGGACCAGCCCCTATGTCTTAGATTTAAACATTTTAATATTATAGAGTCTCAAAACTTGACTTTTGTACTAAACTAAGATTTCTCTTATGCTAATCTAAATGTGTCAAGTCTCTTCACGGAAATGGGCCTCTGCTGGAGTTCTCTGTCATCCTGGCCGTAAGAGCTGGGCTGTGATACAGCTCCTAGTCCATTGCCAGAATTTGTTTTAGGAGATTTGATGGTGTGCGCCCTGTGGAATAGTGGTTTGGTTAATCCTTTCCAAAGGAGCGCAAGCCACCTTACCCCTGGGTTCAAGTCTTGGGCCCCCGGGGGAAACAACCAGTGTAAACAACTTAATGAAAATAAAATAAAAATGTTTCTTCCTACTTGTCTTCATTCCTGCCTGTACCTTTTCTTTAAAAAAAGAAAGAAATTTGATGAGAATAAATAGATGAGTTGCAATAGGTCTTTTTTGTTCTTGCTTGGCACTTGGAATACTTTCTGTTCCCTGAGTGTTTCCCAACCTTTTTCAAATCATGGCACACAGCAAAGATGATTTTTATGGCACACTGCAGGAGAATTGGCTGCTTGAGGCTAGAGGCATCGGAGTCTCCAGGGCAAAGGGGTCCCTTTCTGGTCACCCCCATGATGGGACTCACTAGGTGGGAAAATCTTCCAGGGGAGACTAGAAAGGAAGCCTGTGTCTGCGGAGGGCGGGCTCCACCTTGTCTGACTTCAGCTGCATTGTGGTCACTTCTCCGAGTTACTCTCCGCCTTTTTCTTGCCAAAAATAACCTTATCTTAAAATGAATATTTTTCTTCTATTTTGGGCTTTTGTTAAATCTGAGATTGGGAATTTTTCTCCATTTTCTTGAAGTTTTCCTTGCTCCCCAAAAGAAAAACAAAAACAAGCCCTGGAATTTAGTGTTTTATAAGCTTTCTAGATATAGAAAAGCTCTTGAGGCTACCTCAGAGTATTTGTGGGCCAGAGGTCAGTGGCTTATGTAAAGTCATGCAGCTAATTAATGTTCAAACGAGTTAGAACCATTGCCTACGAATTCCTAGTTAGTTTTGTCTTTGTGTGCTTAGAATTCAGATCTGAACATTAATTTTTAGGGATATCTCTATAAAAGGTGTGAAAATATTTGATTCATTCTAGCCTGACTTAAATACTGTCCAGAATTTGGGAATTTCATCCCTTTTTTTGGCTTTGTAGGTTTGGAATTTAGAAGAATTTGGCCCCCTGTCTGTAGTATCTTAAGACACACTTGGATAGCTCTTCTTACCTTCCTGCTCCTTTCTTTTAGGTTCCCTTTCTGATCGTGGCCAGATAAGAACTCCTGAGATGACAGCTGGTTGAACACATGGAATTTCCTCGAATTTATACAGACTCCGACTCTGTCTTAGTATGCAGGTGGAGAGCCAGAAGAAGTTTCCTTCTGGCATCCGTGTCAGAGTAACTTTGTAATGAGCATTTATTAACATGACCTCTGCCTTCCATGAAATGTAACCTTTTTGCCTTCCAAATTAAAAAACTATGCCACTCCTCCTTGTGCCTCTGGTTCTGTTTTTTAAACTTTATTCTATGTTAGCATTAAAATCCATTTTTCCTTCAATCCTCTGTGCAAAGCTCTTCAGTTGATAACTTGCAACTGTGAATCTACCTCCATGTTTTCTTTAAGTGTTTGAAGTTAATGGCACAAGGCAGTGCCGACAACCCTGGGAAAAGGCAGTCCTTTGTCTTTTCTCTGGAGCCGGTAATCCTTACTAATCCTGCAGTTGTTACAGGTGGTTCTTCTCTTATGACACAATGCATTCCTGGACCTGCATCATTAAGCACTTTGTTAGAAATTGAACCAAGTGTGTGCTTCCACATTTACATCTGTTTCAACATGCTTTAGTGGTGAAAAGTGAGATGTGTGTTTGGATATCTTTTCAGCAATGTAAGCAGATTGCAAAAGTGGGGAGTATGAATGTGTGTGTATGTGAAACTGTACTCTCCAAATTACCTCTAAGTATTCTTTCATTATGTTTTGAAATGATCTCAGAGAGTCCAGTCCTCATTAGATAAGTGAAGAAATTGAAACTCAGATTTATATAATTTGCTTAAGATCAGCGTTCAAGACACAGCTTGGGCAGAATGATTGGTCTGCTGGCTGAAGTCTTAAGCGTGTTTATACATCTCGTGCAGTCAGCCTATATTCATCTTGGGTGCTATAATAGGACATGAGCTAAAGAATTCCACTCTTTAAATTTAGCTGACAACTGAGATGAGTTGTGCTCTAGCGGTTCTCCAAGTTGACTGCATGTTAGAATTTTTGGGGGAGCATGAAAATGAAAACTCAATGCGCAGGTCACGCCCAGACCAATTAAATAAGAATCTTTAGGGGTGGCATTGGCACTTTGCTTAGCAATCTAGGTGATTCTAATGTCCAGGTAAAACAAACACTGCTGTTGATTCTTGCCTCTCAAAATGTAGTCCTTTGCCCTGCAGTACTGACGTTGAGTAGCTTATTTGAAAAGGAGACTCAAGCCCCCTTCCCGACCTACTGAAGCAAAATCTTTAAGTCCCCGGGTGATTCTGTGCACGTTCAAGTTTGAGAAGCACTGATGGAGAGCTGTGGCCCTCAAATGTTTGTGAATCTAAATAATTAGCCTGGGAACTTGGTAAAACGTTTGGCCTTCTGTTTATCACCTCTCCCTGTAACTCCAAAAAACAAAACAGTTTGAGGAAAGGAGTTAGCAAGTTATATCTTAAATGAATGGGCATGGTTATAGTTCAGTGAAACAGACTGTTGGTCTGTGGGTTATAGTTTGTCATTCCTAGGGATATTAGTTCTCTAAGGTTGTGATTGAATGGTTTAATAATTTGCTTTAAAACTTTTATGTACAAATATTAGTTTTATCAGGAGGCTCCTGGAATATTTTAGTCCTGATTGGGTAAACAGGTGTTTTAAATAAGAAACAAATGTGAACTTAAAAACAAAAGGGTTGAAAACGGGGACAGTGGTAATGGTTTGTTTAATCTAAGATGATACCATTTTCAGAGTCTTTAATATTTTGTTGAAGGCTCCCCAGGATCCTGAGATTCGTGGGGGCAGATACACAGGGAAATTCCCACAGATTAGATAAACTAGCCTCTCAGGTGATTTAGTGGATCCAGACCATCAAGAGGCAACATTTATCTTTGGTGTGTCCTGTCACCAGTTGCCGCTGGGCAGAAACCTATAGACTGCCTTTAGAATCTTGAGTTTAAATTTAGTTAAAAGCTCATGACAAGTGACTAACTTCTTTTTAGACTTCTGTTGACTTGCTCAGTGTTTTCCAACTCGGTATATACAGAAGAAATTAGCTGTGTAACTATTCCTTCAAGCTTAAAAAATGCATTTCCTCCCACCCCACCTCCTTGATTGTATTTCTAAGGTGTGTGTGTGTGTGTGTGTTTTGTCCTTTTTTTTTCTTTTTTTTTGCTAAAGTAGCTGAAGACAGGGTAGATGAGAGGCACTGGACCAGGATAGGTAATCTCATTAGAAGCCACTTCCTGGCTCTGGACCTTCCTTAGTCCCCAGCGGCTGTGTTGGGACCATGTCTCTCCGTGGGCCTTGTGCTTGGGTGCTTAGTACAGCATGTTGGAGAGTGGATTTTGGGTGTTAAGCTATATAGAGAGTGAGGTATTTACTAGAATGTTCTGCTGCCTCTCAACATGTGCATGGGGTCGCTTTATTTTTACTTTCTGTGCTCTTGGGGGCAGGAAGTCATTTGCCACAACCACCCTGGTAGTGTGTTCCCTGCCATTTGCAGTGGCGGGAAGCCCCGCCCTGCGCACCTCCTGCCCACACATTTCCTGTCCCCTAGCGTGGAAACCATTGCTTGTGTTTTCTTCTCTTAGCAGCCTATACCTTTGACCTCTTTGATCGCATTCTTTCATCTTACGCTTCAAAACACTTTTGTTATGATGGTTGGAAACCACCTGGGGAGGTCACCGAGGCCTGGTGCTGGTTTTGGAGGCTCAGCAGGCTCGCATGTTTCGTTAGCAGAGGCTGGGAGCTGTGTACCAACTCAGCATGACCCTGCAGTCCCATCTCGATGGCTTGTGGCTCTGAATGTGTAGACTTAAGTTTGAATGCTAAATGACTGACTACATTTATTAAAAAAAAAAAACACAACAAAAACAAATACAAGAAATGGATTTGTCCTGTGGGGGAAAATAACACTTCCTGGAACAAGGGTCTCAGATGAGGGAATGACAGTCAGAGGAAGCTTACAAAGGACTCAAACATTTTTTTGTTTGCATATTCTGAATTAATGTAAGTTTATGTAAACCCTCTGTCAATGGGATGGAACAGGTGCATTTGCAAGCTATCAGGGAGGTAGCCTGGCTTTGCAGAGAGCATTTTGCTTGATTTGAAGGTGTTACTGATTCAAGGACCTGTTCTGCCACGTATTGTCTGCTGGTCAGTGGTGAACCTTTTGTTTTATTTCTTAAATTTAGCAAATGATTAGGCACCGAGGCACCAAGCTACACAGTACGTGGGATTATGAAAGATAAGGCAGAGTCTTCGCGGTCCAGGCTGAGTGAGCCAACACTGAGAGGCTGCTGCCTGTCTGGCATGGCATTAAGTGTCCTTCCATTTAGATTTCCCTGCGACCCTGTGGGATAGGAAGGTGGGTTCTTTTCCAGATGAGGCCTTGGAAGCTCAGTTTGCACGTGTGAGGTTTGAATCTTACTTCTGTCTGATCTCAAAGCATTTAGATCAGGCATCGAATGAGATAAATGATAATAGAACAAGCACGAGGGTAATACTGAATACTGTTGTCCCAACAAAATATGAATGAAAATGCCTGGTTTATGTAACTGGTCTGCAAATGTGTCCGTGCTCTCTCAGCAGGCCTCAGGTACATTGCTTACCTCCATCAGTAGCCCAGCCAGTTTGCTGACACTCAGCCAGAGGACTGTGGTGGCCTCAGCAGGCCTGCCTTTATCCCTGGGAAAGAGACCCACCTTGCTAGCGTCTGCTATTCAGGCCTGCTCTGC
Organism: Solenodon paradoxus; assembly: GCA_004363575.1. NCBI lineage: Eukaryota > Metazoa > Chordata > Mammalia > Eulipotyphla > Solenodontidae > Solenodon > Solenodon paradoxus. The sequence goes on along the minus strand of RJWH01004288.1, from coordinate 40,282 downwards.
CTTTTTAAACCCCAGGGATGAACAACTTTGTTTTTAACTTTTTATTATTGAAATGTACACACACATGCACACTCACGCACACCATTTTATCCCAATCTAGTTGCAAGGTATTCATAAGAGACTTGTGGTGGGAGAGCGTATGCTTCTATTATTCCATTCTTGAGTTAAAATATTTGAGTATCTTCTCTGTGCCAGACATTAGAGATGCAGAAGTGATCAGAATGGACAAGATGCCTCTCTTTTTGAGCCTTCAATTCGAGTTGGGAAGACAGCCAAATTAGCACATAAATAGAATCCTATCGTAAGTGTAGTGAAGGAAATTACTGTGTGCCTTGATAGTAAATGGGGATGAGGAGGAAACTGCTTAGCCACAGTGGTCCGGAGGAAAGGCCTCTCAGCGCAGGTGACTTTTAGGCTGAGACCTGGCAGCTGAGAAAGTCAGCCATGGGACCAGCCAGCCAGAGTGTGTCTAGATAATACTTTACTCTCATTGCCATGTGAATGAGTTGTGGAGTTTGCGCGCTAAAAGCATGGCCTTTGGAGACTGCTGATGCCAACTTATTATGGAGGGAGTGCCTGCTTAGAAGACAGTACTGCTTTGCTCTTCTAATCTGATGCAAAAGATAGGGATCCAGTTGGTGCAGATAGGGAAGAGAAAAGGGGCATCTGGGCAGCACACATGACCCTCTTCCTGGGGTTCCTGAGCCCCAAGTCTGTTCCTTCTTCTGTGATGGCTGCATCTAGAACAACTGGGATTTTGGTGTCCACTGTGCTTGGGGGAAAGCCAGGAGATGTGAGTCTGGTGCTGATGTGGGCCTAGTCCATGATAATCCCAGGCAAGCCACTTCACCTGCTTATTTGTGCATGAGAACACTGCCTATTGCTTTGGTTTACGTGAAGTTTCAAGAGGTGTTTGTGTGGGTGCTGCACGGAGCAGGATGCTGTTCATAAAGATTCTAGATAAGGGCACAGCCCCACTCATGTCTCTTGGTAAATCACTGGGACAGCTTGGTCAGCAAGGAGAGAATCCAGGACTCCCTAGAGCTTGCTAAAAATAGTGTCTCCACTGAAAAGAAGTCCTTTTATGCTTACCCTGTTTCCTCCAGTCAAGGCCGGAAGCATGAAATGCAGACCATTTACTCGGCTCTGAATCACATTCCTCTGTCTGCTTAGACTCTCTTAAGTCCTGCCAGCCTGGTCTTAAATTTTATGCTCTTCTCCTAATATTTCCTTTTTTCCCCCTCCTTGACTGAGTTTGATGTGGGTGGTTGGGGGAAAGGTAGACAAACACTCCTCTGCTTCTCAATGGATTTTTCAAAGCCTTTGAAAATGAGGGCTTTCCCCTCCTGGATCCTATTGTCTTTGGGAGAGGAACACGCCCCCTGTTTTCAGAGGACCCCGGAGGCTGGGCTCTTGTCTCCTCTAGGGTGGTGGAACTGCTCTGGAGCTATTTAGGATGACCTGGCCTGAGAGAAGATGGCTGCTGAGGGCTGGCTTCCCGCTTTCCAACCTGTGTCCTTTGAGGGCCAAGGTAGCTCTTATGAGGGAAGCGAGACCCCTGAGGGTGTGAGGGGAAAGAAATGAGTGCTAAGGGATAGTCAGGGTGCTGCTGTGAGGGAGGCCACATGTGTTGGCTTTTGTCAAAATGGGGCCACAGTCTTCCCAGGGCCTGTGGGTCCCGTATTCCCTCTCCATCAAGCCCTCCAGCAGCCTGGGGTGGGTGGGAGGGGGCAATGAAATGCACATGATGGTGTAGTAACAAGCTCCAGGGGCCACAGTGAAGGGAGAAGTGCCAACCACAGGGGACTCGGGTGAGGGGAGGAGCCCTGGGCCCTGGGCCCTGCTAAGTGAGACTGCAGCCCACTTTGATCTTCACCTTGGTCCAGTCTGAGGGAGCCTGACTCCCCTGAACTTGATCATAGTAGCTTTCTGGGCATTTTCGCTTATGAAGTCTTTTCCTACCCATTATCTCTTTGGGTCTCTTTAATAACATCAGGGAGTAGGTGGGTGACTTCTTTTTTTATTCATATAATTGATGAAAAATTGACTCAAAAGTGTTTAAATCCCTTGGAGAGAGGAGTCTAGTGAGCGGCCTGAGGTTTACAGGGAATGGTGGCTCTCCTGCCTCCAGCCTAAGAACTTGTCCCCAGACATGGTGACGATTCTCTGCCGCGTGCTTACTGTCATCTCTTCCTCGTCCACACAGTCTGCACTGCTAGCGGCTTGAGGACAGAAACGGTGTGCACTTCATGGGAACAGGACTTTATCGAGATGTAATTGGCTGCACTAAAAGGCACAGATCTTCGATGTACAGTCTGATGTGCTGTGACATGTGTGTCTGCTGGTGTAACCGCCCAGCACAAGATTCAGAACGTTTCCACCACCCCTGAAGCTTCCCTCATGCGCCTTTCCCCTCAACCCTTCTACCCTAGAGGCATCCACTGTTTCCATTTCTCTGACTCGTTTTGTGCGTTCTGGAATGGAGTCAGGCAGTTAGTACGCAGAAAACCTTGGCCTGGCGTAGTGTCTGGCAGAAGGCAGATATCCTGTGTGAAAGGCAGAGTTCTTAAATTACCTGATCGAGGAGCATTGACCCCTGAGGGAAACTGGGTGATTTGTGACTTGCCCAGCGGGCAAGGCGGGGTGTGGGTGGGTGGGTGGGTGGGGAGGCAGCGAAGTGGGTGGTTCCTCGTTCCTTGATTCTGAATGCAAACCTCATTTCCAGGGCTCCCTCGTGCCCCTCCTCTGGGTCCCTTCTAGGGTTCCGTATGAGGTACCCAATAATTCTGGGGTGATGGTGCCCCCTTCTGCCTGCCTTCGGGGTCTGACCTAGACCCCTTTTCCTTCATAGGTTCTAGAGGGTCACACAGGTCTGGAGCCCAGTGTGGTGACTAACAAAGGGCAGGTGCTCAGCTCCCTGAATGAAAGTCACTTAGCCTTTTATTTTCCTCTGAAATAGGTTTTCCTAAGTTTTGGGGATTTTTCCGTCTCTAGCAAATGCAGACTAAGGGAGAAGACGTCTTTTTGGTGGAGCGTGGCTGCCCCCAGGTGGGTATCCAGGGGCATTGCCACCAAGCAGGATGGCCAAGGCCCACCGCTGCCAAGTCTGTTTCTGGGCTCAGATCTGCTTCTCTTCCGCCTGGACTCCTGATTCTGAGACTCCTGGTTGCCCAGAGGCAAGGAGATGGTCCGTGTGGGTCATCACCCAGTCCTTCAGCCTCGTCCAGAAGTGAGGCGCCGGTATCCTCGGAGAACTCCTGCCCATGATGTGTGGAGATAGCTGTGCCCCCGACGGCCCAGGGAGCCTGCGCTGGTTAGAAGCCTCCAGGCCTGTCTTCTATTAAACAAATGTTTAATCAGGTGAGATCAAGGTTTGATTTTAGGGCTTGGTTTGAAAATGTGGGGGCAGAGGTGTGGTCAGGGAGGCTTCTCTAAAAGGGGGTAGCACATCCCTCCTGCTGCCGTGCTGTGTGTGGGTGTCAGCCCCTCCCAATTCCGCCCTTCCTGTCGCACCTGTGGTGGGTGGTGTAACGGCCTAGTCAGCCTGGGCGCCACCCCCCTCCCCGGCACGTGGCCTGCGGTGATGCTGCCTCCAACTCAGTCATTTTAACTCTTCCTTCCAGAGGATGTGGCTTCTGCGGGAGAGCTTCAAAGGGTGCCCTATTTGCCCCTTGGGGCAACCATGATGTCATGGAAATGGAAGGGGCCGCCCCAAACACCTGGAGGGAAGTGGGAGACTTTCCACTTCCTGTCCTACTTCTGGCTACTGACTCAATGTCTGACCTGTTTATTAATTTCAAAATGTAGCTTTATGAGTGACACTCACAGGAAACCTTTGCATGTATGTGTCTGGGTGAAATGAGGCCTGAAAACCAGGTGGCCTTCCACACAGACAGGCCTTGGCAGTCCGGCCACCTCACTTTAGTGTGTCGATTAACAAGAACACTAGCTAGGTCTCCATGTGGCCAGCTCCCACCAGGCCACCCGCTGTCAGACGGAAGCCTTTTCTTTGCTCCAGGAGTAATTGGAAACAGAGTTTTAACACCGGACATGCGGAGAAGGTGATGTGGACACTAGTGTGCCTCTGGGCCTTGGTGTGGCCCCACAGTGACTGGACCTCTGACTCCTGGGTGTCCTGTGTGCGTCCCCAGACTAGCCATCCTCCAAGCTTTATTGGACAAACACCTGCCTGGGGGTTGCACTGACCCAGGCACCATCCCTTGGTTTTGCTTTCTCTGATTTTCCTTTTTTTTTTAAGGAAAGGTGCAGGCAGGAATGAAGGCGAGTAGGCAGGCAGGCAGGAAGAGAGGAGGAAGAAGCATTCCTTTATTTTCTTTAATTATTCATCTTGGTTGTTTCCCGAGGGGAAACCAGGGTCTCGAACCTGGGTCCTTGGCATGTGTGTGGACTGTGTCCCGTGGCCTTTTCCACTAGGCCACCCAGGGCATACCTTTCTGATAGTTTTTGACAGGTTAGTCTTGATAAAATTGTGAAAAAGTGGCTCACATGCTCATCTCCTCCAGGAATCACCACTTTCCTTTCTCTTATCTCTCAACCTGGCTCTCCCCACAGTGCTGACTGGCACTGTCATTTGCTTCTTCATTTGCTGGTCACATGTACACTAAGCATCTGTTGTGTGCCAGGCACTGTGCTAATGTATACATCAGTGACCACCATACACGTCTTCCAAGGACGGCAGAGTGGAACAGATTTATTTGTTACCTGATAGCTATGGTAATATCTTTGAAGGGCTTTACCTGTAACCCCAGGGGAGTTGGCGTTTATGGGCAAAACACAGAGATAAGCAATCTTTCAAGACACAGGGCTGCCTCTCCAATGGTGGGTGGTAGGTGGTGGTCCCTCTGTTGGATTGGGAGCACCCACCCAGATGTTCCTGAGCATATGCCGCCTTGCCTGTCCTTCTTGTGATGGACTGACATTCTGATTACATTCAGCAGGGCTCTGGGCCAAATGTCAGATACCCCTGCAGACTCTCAGGCCTGGGGTCAGGAGAGGTCATTTGGTCCATGGTTCTCCTCCTCTTGGAGGAGTAGGGCGTCTGTCCAGAGAATTTCAACAGCTGGTCTCGGTGACAGTGTCCCCACTGCACCGGCAGCTCTTTCCACTTGAGTTTGACCCCTGCTCGTGTGGAAGGGCTCCTTCAGACTGAGCCTTGTATGGACTTGATAACTGTGTCCCCAGGTTTCCTCAGCAGCCTTTCCCATCCAGATTAAACAATGCCTGGTTCCTCATGGCTCTGAGGGCTCTGTGGTGGTGGCCCTGGGCCCAGGGCTGACCCTCCTGGTGGGCATAGGCACCCTTCCCCGGGCCTCCTCACAAGCTGCTGCAATTCCCTCTGATGTCCCAGCTGGGGCCAGAAGCTGAACCTGAGGACAGAGGATAAAGATGAGGGGTCTGCATCACCTCCTTGCACATCTGCTCGCTGCGGGTCTGCCCTCGGTCCTGACTGCCTTTGGTTGAACAGTCTCAGACTTGAGAGAAAGCTCATCCTGGGATTGAAGAGCCCCTGATTTGAGATGGAAGCTTCTCAGGGGTCAGTGATAACCCTGTTTTCCAGAGGGTCTGACCTACCTGAAGCCTTATCACCCTGTGCCTTCGCTTAGACGGTGTTAGAAGGAGAGGCCTTACTCCCTCTGTGGGTCTGGTAGGTCCCCAGCTACTGCTGCATCACCTCACTGGTCCTCAGGTGACCCAGGAGTCCAGTGACCACAGGGCCCTGCCAACTGAGGGTGTTGGCTGGCACCACTCTCATCGGCTCCCTTAGTCTCCTTCAGTTTGCTCGGTCTTTGGTCTCTTTACTGACATCCAGGGGCCCTGTTGTTGTCCCCTGTCCCAGGCCCATGTCCCCTTCTTCCACAGCACCTTTGCATCTCAGGAGCAGACCTGCCTCCCTGGCTGTTCACACATCCCTCTTCTGAATCTTTTGTATACAGGCCAAAGTGAATTACCACTTTTAGAAGAAAAAAAGTCAAACTAATTTGCCCCAAGTTTTTAACAGTTGATAAAATCTTGCTCTATTAACCCTCCCAGGGGCATTTTCATTTAATATGGGGAAGAGAATGCTTTAATTAAAAGAAATTCCCAGTGGTGGAATCTCTGGCATGTGTCAGGCTGATGAGGAGGCAGTTTCGAGTTCCCTGCAGGTGGCAAATCCCACCTTTGGGAAGGCAGTACCTGTCCTCCTATGCGTGGGACTGACCCAATAGGACGGGATCTCCTCTGCCAACTTTCCCGGCAGTGATCTTTAAAGGGACTTGTATGTAGGTTGCAGATGGGGTGTCTCAGAGGGGACTGGGGGTTTTGTGACTGCCCTCCGGAGATGGATGGTGATTCTTAGTTCCACAGGGACCATAGGATTGTAGATGCATGGTGCTGGCAGCAGTCTCTAATTTTACTTGACATTTTGCAGTTGGTGACCCTGGAGCTCATAAAGGGGAGGGCATGCCTAAGTCACTTATTGAGCTGGTACCTCCATCCCTGTGAACAGAAGCAGGCCTGAATTATAGCCAGAGGGTTTGCATGTTTCTGCCTGGTGTGGTCAGAGACATACAGGTGAACCACAGAGGTATTTGGGACTAGGTCCTCCTGCTACCCAGGAATTGGTAAGTACTCAGCTTTGGTCTTGAGAGTGAGTGGTCATTGGTAGGTGGGTGTGTGAGTGGTCTGTAAGGGGTGTTTTCGTGAGCATCCATGACTCTAGGATAGGTGCTCAGGCAGTTGCAGGCTCAGGAGAGTTCCAAGGGCTCCAAAGAATCCCACCTCCTGTCCTCTAGGTGAGGGCTGGATACATCAGCTCTCTCTGACTGAGTCTCTGGACTAGAGGGGAGAGAGCTTGCCTCCCCTTCCTTCATCCTCACATCCAGGATGGTGAGAGTCTAAAGTGTGGCTAGGGTCCCTCCTCTCTCCCCTTTGCCCTCTCCTTTACTGGGTACCTCAAAGGCTAGGCATTGGGCTGGGACCCAGGCCATACAATGGTGGGTGGTCTCCAGCCATGAATTTGTGGAGCAATGCAAAGTTTCAACGGGAACCTAGTCTGAAAGGAAATTTTCCTGGAGGGGGGCAGCAGAAGGCAGTGGGTGGCATTCTGGGGATACTTCCTGTGTGGTCCTAGTCTGCCACATTTCAACCACAGGTCATTACCACCCAAACACGCAGGCCTCCTGCTATGGGTGGCCCTGTGGTATGGCACAGAAAAACACCAGGGACCCAAGCCTTGAAGTGGGTTTCCTGAGTCCCACATCGAGTAGAACTTTTAAGAGGTTATTCCAGTGAGAGGTTCGCTCAAGCAGTTTGTTGAGTTAGGTTCCCCGAGTGACATCACAGACAAATATCTTGATTTCTCACTGCCCACTAGTGGTCAGCAGGAAGAGGAAAATGACCCCAAGCAAACCCAACCAAATAACAACACAGTCTCTGCTCTTCCAAACGGCTTTTAATGAAGGCGTGGGTAGCAGGGCAGGCAACATGGCTTAGATACACAGCGGATCAGGCCCAGACACAGGAGATAATTTCTCTCACAGCTTGGGGAAAAGGGTGATATATATTTCTGAACACTATTTAAAAAATATAAACTCTTGACAACATTCTCTAGGAGCTAGGGTTGGAGAGAACCCCCTGGGGCCCATTGCAGGCCCTCTCTGAGGAGCGAGGTTGTTTCTCCACAGCTAGGAGAGGCTGCAGTGGCCCCTGGCTTTGCCAGGAATGCCAGGCAATGACAAGCGGCAACGAGGAAACAGAGCTGGTGGCCGCAGTGTCTGGCTGCTCTTGAGCATCTTGATCACAAATATCCAGTGCGCTCCAGTTGGTGGCATTGCCAGGGGGGCCAGAGAGGTAGAGGGAGCCTTCTCCTTCGGGGTAGAGTGACCTCTCTGCAGGCTCTGGAGAGTTAGGGGGTGAGGAGCCAGGCGCCAGGCAGCACGGAGCTCTCATCTCTCGGATACCTGGGATGAGGAAGAACAGAAGTCAGGTTGGTCGCAGAGGAGACCCAGGAAAGTTAGGGATGTGAGGCAGGTGCCTCTGTCTGCAGGGGCCCTGGAGTTCTTTTTGATGGTGGTGAAATGGATGCACTTGTCAGCAGTGCGACCAGGGACGCAGGAGGGGAGACATGTAGGGGCACTCTAGCCAGGAATGGGGTGTCATATGAGGATAATGTCTTTTGAGGAAAAGAACTGGGGGCCCCTTTCGGTTTTGCAATGACAGGGATCCAATTTAAGGCAGGGGGATGAGTGAGTCTGCGTCCTGGCTAGTCCCCATTCATTAGCTGTGTGACCTTGATGTTGCTTGGCCTCCGTGGTGTCATTCCCCAAATGGGAATAATAACAACTGTTCTTTAAACTTCATACAGGAGACATGGCTCCAGGGAGGTAACTGAAAGAAGTATATTGTCTTATACAAATGTTCTGGGCTATTGTTATTAACAAGAGGAACTTCTGACAGGAAAAAATAGGGCACTCGGCAGGGCCAGACTTAGGGCTTAAAAGCAAGGCTCTAGGGGAGGTTTGCGTTCAGAGTCTGGGGACCCATTCCAAGACCCTCCCCCTCCCCGGACCCTCCCCTCCTCCTGCCCTGCTGAGAGCCACTCACCTCAGCTGGACCACAGCCGCAAAGTCATGAGTAGGTTAAATCCGGCCACTTTCAGGAGGAGGATGCGGAATCCGATGACTGACAGGCTCTGGAAGTTCAGGTTCATGTCTACAAAACACAGGGGCCACGTTACAGGACGCACAGACAAGGTCTGCACAGACAAGGTCTGCACAGCCCCAGGACACACCGACACCCACCTTTCTCCAAGGAGGGGAGGGCACAGCTCCCTATCCACCTCCCCCTTTGAGCTTCTGTACACAGCCCCTCATACACATATTGGGGCATCATGTTTCATTTTAAAAGGAAAACATCAACTGCATTTAGTCCTTCTTTTATTTTTGAGTCCCTCAGCGGGCTGGGGATGGGATGCATCTTAGAATTTCTCACCATCCCATGGGTCTGAGTGGGGATCTTGTCGGGGAACCATAAGAGGGATGATTCAGCAAAAGTGGCTGATGTGGAAATGAATCTGGGCCCAGGGTGGGAATGAAGAGTGTGTGTGTGAGAGAGAGAGAGAGAGAGAGAGAGAGAGAGAGAGACAGAGAGAGAGCCATCCTTGAGAGGCAGAATCAGTGACTACACAAGCTCTCCTGCTTTTCCTGAAAGAAGACAAAGTTCCCTGGTCCGTTTTGCTTTTGTTTTTTTGGAAATGGTCGTTAGGGTGACTAGTTAGTGAGGACCATGCACAAGCCAGTCAGGGATTTCACAGCTGGGCTCCAGGAATGCTCTTTCTCTCTCTGGCTCTCCTGACAGTGGAGCTTTTGAATGGAAGACAGAGGCCTAGGAGGGAGTTCTCGAGGTGGTAAAACTAGAGCTTCATCCTCAAAGCGTGCTTAGAATGGAAAAGAAGATTCGATGGTGAGAGAACTCTGGGGATTCAAGACTGATCCCAGGCAGCTCTGAGCAGGTTTGAACTGCTGTTTCTGTTCCTTGTAACTTTGTTCCCCCCAGGCCCCCTATCCAGTGGGGGTTATTGTGGGTCCTTTGCCTCCTCAAACATGGACACAGATGAAAAGACCCCTTTCTTACCTGTTTCAAAGTTTTTCTCTACCAACTTGGCATTGCAGGGAATTCCTAAAAGGAGAAACAGAGACATTTTCTTAGGGTCTGGAGTATGCAGACTCTCCCACTCTAGACCTCCTAGGAGTCAGGCAGGTGACCATCTATAACGTATATTTGCTACAGGTCTAGAGCTTGCATGTAGGCTATGTATGCACACACACATACACACACGCTACTCTACATGTATCTCTGTATGCAAATCATGCCCATGCTTCCTCACGGAGAGACCTTGGTACATATGAGCAGCTGCTGGGGAGAGCCACCAAACCAGGTGGGATCAATATCCAGGACTCCTGGCACCATGTCATTTGATTTCATCTGTTCACTTAACAACCACTGGTTGTGCAAAGTACATGCTACCTGACACGAGGCCATAAGGAACCATCAGATATAGACCGTGCCCTTGGGCAGGCTCCAGTCTGGGGTCCAACAGGGGCAGTAAGACATATGGAGTGACAAGTGCCATGAGGGGTATAGATGCTTTCATGTGTCCCCCCAAGTTTTGATCCCTGCACCCCAAATTTGATTGTGCTTTCTCCACTCGGTAAATGGCACTATCATCGCCTCAGCTATGCAGGCATAAGATCCTGTCTTATCCCCTCTTTTCCTTTCTGTCCCTGCATGTTTCTACCTTTGAATCCCAAACAGTGTTGGCCATTCATAGGCCCTGCCACCACCCACCTAGGCCTCCATCATCTCTGCTTCCATTCTTGGATCATACAATCCATTCTCCAATTAGCAGTCAGAATGCTCGTTAGAAAAAGTAAACTGGATGTCATTCTCCTGCTTACTGCCAATCGATGGCGTCTCGTTGTACTTAAAATAGTATCTGGCCTCTCATGACCAATGAGGCCTCACGATCTGGTCTTGCCCTCTTTTGTCTCCTGGTGCTCTTACTGGTGCTCACAGTGCTCAGGTCCCCAGAAGTTTCTCTCAGCCCTTGGCATGGCTGGTACCATCTTATTCCTTCAAGTCTCAGCTCAAACAGCATTTCCTCAGGGAGCCCTTCGGGCTGTTGTCCCTAAGGTGATTGTTTCTGAGTTCCAGGTAAAAGCATTCACTCCAAGTTGAAGTTATTTAGAGTGCCCTTTGCTGATGGATGGTCTCCCGCACGAGACGGGTGCTTTCTCAGGGCCGGCCTCTCATCTGACTTGTTTATTCCTCCACTCCAGCAGCTGTCACATTATACCCACACAACCAGTGGTCACTGAGTGAATAAATGAATGAGATGATGATCCAGGAAAGAGCTCTTGGCAAAGAGGGAGACACACAAGGGGAGGTGTTTTGGAGAAAGGCATTAGAACGAGTCTGGAAGAGCCGTCAGGGGCAAAAGTCGAAAGTGGGAACCGAGAGTGGGTGAGACCGAGGCTGGGTCATCTTCTGTCCCTGTCTCCCCATCTACATTTTGTCCAGAATATTCTGTGGCCTGCCTGAAAGGGGCTCACTGGTGCTCAGAAAAGAGATGATGGAGGGTTTTGCTGACAACCTTGAAGACTGAGACCACCAATCAGAAACTACTGACTTAAACCCTGGCAGACACAGGCCTCTTGAAGCCAGGAGGCTCAGCTTGCACAGATACCAACGCTGCACTCACCTAAGCTGGAGTGGAATGCATCCTGGAAGGTATCGTTGCATTTAAAATTGGTGCTGCTGCTCCAGGCCAGGGCCCCGTTGCTCTTGGGACCCAAGCCTCTCATGTCCAGCACGGTCATGTTGGAGCTGAATACCTCGGGTCCCGTTTCTGCTGACGTATAGGCTTGAGAATCAAAATCCGTGAACAGGCAGACAGAGGTGTTGGATGCTGCATGTCTCAGCTGGTACACGGCGGGGTCTGGGTTCTTGATAACTGTGGATGGAGAGGACCAGGGTCAGGAGATACTTCTGTTTCCCTGCTCGGCCCACCCAGGCCTGCATCCAGATGCCAGTAATGGACAAGAGCAGGGCACTGAGGGACTGGCAAGTCACATTCAGATGGGAAAGGATGTTGCAAAACCAGCCTCTAGTGCTGACTGGGACCAGGGAAAACAGGAACAAGTCTTGAGTCCTGCCCACGAGTTCAGCCTCTCAGTGAATGCTCTGCCAGACCCCTGCCTTACATTCATGGAAAACAGGAATGCAAGGCTACTCAAAGCTGTTGCCCGTCCAACTTAATAGGAGCTTCTTCAAGACCTTAGCGGGCCTAGTGAAACAACACAGTTCTGATAAAACAAAGGAAGCCTAGAAAAAGACCCAGTGAAGCAAACCAGTTCAGTTGTCTTGGCATGGGAGGTAGTCTCCCCTACTCAGGCTGGACTGGAAGAGCCTTTGGGGAAAAACAGGCCAAGTAGAAGTGGGAACTCAGAGTGGGTGAGACAGGCTGGGACAGTGCCCTCTCCTGCCACGTTCTCTTCATCTATTTTTTTTTTTTTAATCTAGAACATTCTATGGCTTGTCCGAATGGGACTCGTTGGAATTGGGAATTTACGAGAGGCTGGTATTAAGTTGGAAGAATGATGTCACCAGGAGAATTCTCTCACACCAGAACACCTGTGTCCAACTCCAGCTCTAACATTCACTAGATACAAGGCCTTGAGCGAGCTGCACCAGCTCCCAAGTCTCAGGAATTCCATTTGTAAAATGGAGAGGTTGTCTTGCCCATCTTCCTATGCAGGTTATTCTAAGAGGCAGAGTTTATCCCTATACAATGATACTTAATAAACTATATGCTACTGTACAAATGATAGTAGCTAGAGCTACTGCTAGTACGAGGCCATGACCATGATAACATGCAGCCACCACACACAGTTTCTGCTTTTCACTCCTGGGAAACAGGAGTTGCTAGAGGCTTTTCCTTCATGCTGGGAATCATTCCTCAGTATTTCCTCAGGGTTTTGTGTTTTTAATGCTCTCTCATTGTTTATTCGTTCAGACCTCCAGCCTTTAGAGGAGGAAGCAGAGGTTTGCCAGGATTAACACATTGGGGCCACCCAGAGAGTTTACAGTGGGGTTGAGATCAGAACTTCCTGCCCCTGTGGTTCTCTGCTCCCTTAGCTCCTCACCATGCATGCAAGGCTTCTCAGACCATAGCTGCACCCCACTTGCTGAGCCAGTCAGGATGGCCTTGGCAATGCAGGCTTTCGAGCAGGACTCAAAACCAGGGAAATCATCCCTTGGCATGGCCTTGGGATGATGTCAAAACACAGCTGCCTGGGGTGGGGGGTGGGTGAGACTGCCCCTGGAGCAGCAGAGCAGGGGTCTGGCTCACATGGGACAGACAGCCAAAGCTCTGATCCTCGAGGATTCTGCCTGTTCTCCTCCAATTTCCTCATTCCCAGGGGACCAGTCATCACTGTGGGCTAAAGCTCTAAGGCACACAGAGATAGGAAGCCAGAGTGCCACCACCATATCCCCGTGGGTATTAGTCATCACTGGGAATCCTGGGGAGGAGGACATGAAAAGGTGTGGAAGTGCTGAAAAAATGTCGCCTCAAGGAAAAGGTGCCCCCAGACACAGTTTGTCCTTAGAGGGGAGAGTGGGTCACTTTCGGGGTCAGATACCCAGCTTTGAGCGCTGGTCACATCCTCAAGTCCTCGAGCCAGCTGGGTGTCCAACTGGAGAAGGTCTGGACTGTGCTATCTAGACCATGAGAGTGTTGAGTACACATGGTTAGTTAAATGAAAACTAGCCAAAAGTCACTCCATTTGAAAATTCAGTTAAAAATTCAAACTTCAAGAGCTCAATAGTCACATAGGGATGGTAGCTACTCTATTGGTCAGTGCAGATTGAGAGAATATTCCTATTGTCACAGAAAGCTCTATTGAACAGCATTGATCAGAGAGAGCAATGCCACAGAACATGAGGTTTTGAAGAAAGGCAACAGAGGCTGAGTATGAGGCTTAAAAGTCTGTGGCGGTGATGACCAGGAGTAGGCCACTTTGCTGATGAGAGATCAAGATGAAACTGTAATAAATGACCTCAGAAGGATTTCTGACTCTCTCAAGCCTTGCTTTTTCTAGTGGGCACCCTTGGAGTGCCACTATCTACAGCTTTTGCTGTTGTTTCTCCTATCCAGTCTCCCTACCTCTGATTTCCAGCCTTGCTCCTCCTGTACCCCTCCCACCACCTCAATCTAAAACATGGAGATGATGGGGTCACTTCTTGTTCAAAACCATTCCGGGACTCCTGATTGCCTATAGAAAAGTGCCCAGAGTTCCTGGCATGACATCCAGGAGCAGCCATGATTTGGAGAACTTGAATTTCCTCTCTCCAGTCTTTCCAGTGCCCGATCATGTACCAGACTCTTCATATTGGCCCTTGGAATGTGAGCTCTGTGACACAAAGGCCTGTCTTTGGTTTACTGCTGTATCCCTAGTGTCTGCCACAGACTAGAGCTCAAGAAGTACTTGTTGAATAAATAAATGGCCCAGGGACCGTAAGAGTTGCAAAACTTAATGCATATTAGACTTTTCGGTCAAAAAACCTGAATACTAAGTACTACATGAGTTTTTAAGCTCCCCTTTTATTTTCACCGTCACGTACCTCTAGTGCAACTTATCTCTGTCTGAAAATAAGAAATGCATCACTTTTAATTTAGACTCTTTAGGGGTCTATTTGCCAGAGTCCTTTGGGGAGAGGCACCCTGTTCTTCCTTAGCAAGATGAACACATCCTACTGACTGATGGTGTCGCAGAAGGTGGTGGCCACAGCAAGACTGGATCGATTTTTCCATGTGGAAGTTCAGTGATTCTAGATCCTAACCTTTCATTTTAATTCAAAACTAACTGCTGAAGCACATGTCTGAAGGCTCTAGTGCTTTAGATCCCCCGGGGGCAGAGCAGCGATTGAAATCTCCCTTGCCACTAAACCTGTGCTTTGTAGTTAGGCTCCAGGAACCCAGAAATACAACTGGGTCCATCCCACTGAGGCTCTGGTCTGTATCAGGAAGCAGACTTACCAGGAGTAATTGAAACTCTGGTGCCTTTGCCAAATTGCATCTGTCAGGTGGAAACTTCATACCACTCCCAATGCCTCCATTACCGAAACCCCAAGCCCTCTTAGAGTCCACTGAGGAAGGAGAGGCAAGTTCTCTAAGCCACAAGCCATCCATGGAAAGAACTAACTTCTTTCTCCTTCGCATCTGACCTGCATTTCTAAATCAGATTCCCAGGTTCCCAGTGGCTGACCCTGGCCTTAATTGCCTATTTCCTCTTGAGCACCCCAATATTCTCTTTTTCTATTGTTTAAGAAGACATCTTTGTCTTTTTCTCCATCCAACTTTATTATCAGATGGATTTACTTAGACCCAAATGATGTGCTTTGCTTACTCCTAAGATTGTGCCTTCTTTCTTTTTCTTTATGTTTAGAACCTCCTTTTCTCCTTTCTTTGCCCAGAGAGATCTTACTGATCCTCTAGGATCATCAGATTCTTTCTATTGCATAAAACCTTCTTCATTAGACCAAATTTCCAGCCAGGAACCTGTCCCCTTGAATCTATTGTGTCTAGTGACATAATTAATTGGTTAATACTAAAATAATTTTCAGGCTTAAACCTTTATAAGAGTTCTGTCCCATTGATAAGTTTTATACTAACTGAGGACAGGTCAGGCAACTAGCTGAAACTTCTTACTCATTCTAACATTTTATAGAGTGGTGGCTATACAGAAGGCATTTTAAAAAATCCATTGAGCGATTAAAGTCAAATCTTAATGTGTTTGACCTAGAGAAACACTGATTTTCAAGATTGATCGTGATGCCATTTCCCTTCAGAGTTCTTTGTAAGATAATTAATGATAAGATCCAGTCTGCCTGACGATAGTAATAATGTATATCTCCAGGGAAAGGATTAGTAACACTGGCCTATGGGGTTGTAAATGGTGCCATTTGGGATGACTCACCAGATATGATGGACACTTTTGTTCCTTTCCCAAATATGAGTTTAGCAGCCATTCCTCCGGTATTCACACTATAGGTGACACCATGACAGAAACCTACTGAACTACCTCCTACTTCAACAGGAGAAGCACTAATCTCTCATAGGACAGGAGAACCACACTCTTTAGAGTTAGACTCTGCTCTTTTGTGTGCGGACTTTGTCTCAGTGTGTTCAGTCCTTTACCTCCAGCCTCATTTCGCTGTAGTGCCCTGGATTGGAGGTTGTAATTTCAGTAAATTAAGAATTCAATGGAGTGAAAACCCTTGCTCAGGGTAGCAGTACTTTGGATCTTCTCATGGAAGTTTCAGAACTCCTTGCTTAGCACCTGCCTCATGATTCTCAATGTCCCAGCCTAAGAATATTTCTGGGCATCGAGCACTGGATGAGGATTTTCTGGGGATGGCTATAAAGATCCATTTGGGATCCTACAGAAGAAATCACCTGGGCTCAACTCAGCATCTTGGACAAAGAAGAAAGAGTTGTCATGCCCATCCTTGCCCCAATCTACTTACTTGGCTGGATGCTCAGTCTGGTCCCTTCTCCAAAGATTAACTTGTTAGCACTAGTGAATCCCACTGCAGGTAAGGTCTTTGCAGTAACCTTCCTGACATTCATCGTCTAGAACTCACCAGCACTCTAAAAGCACCATCTTATAAGATGGACTTTTATTTCTCAAATCTTTTTTCTCCCAGGAAAGCTGTTTCTCTTCTTCTGTATAATAATGTAAATCTTAGTATAGCAAACCTCGATGATGATGATACTAACAGCATTTTAGAAAAGCTGCTATTATTGATTACATGCTATGTACTGGATATTGCTTTATATTACAGTGTGGTTATTGTCATTTAGCTGCTGAGAAAGTGGGGACTTCTAAAAATACAAATGGGGAATGCAGAGCCAGAATTTTCCCCAGATGTGCCAGCTTCCGAAGTTGTGCTATACCACAGATCTACGTATGCCCTACTGCCTCCATGCCTTGTTATTTCATATGGTATAGCTGCCATTCAGATAGGGGTGTGGGTCACCTCTACCCCAGGAGAAAACTCTACTAAGCCCCAGAGAGACAGATTCTGTGAGCAGCCATCCCGTACCATGCTCATTAACTAGCCTAGGGAATTCAGTTACCTGCTGCAAGAAAAAAGAATTTATGTTTGCCATTAACTCATCTCTTTCCCCCAAGGGCACTTAGCTAATTTCCTGAATGTTCAGATTATTTGGTGCTGATATTATCGGCTTCGCTTGAAAGCACCAAGGATCTGGAACTCTTTTAATTTTTCTCCTCAGATTTTCATTTACTCAATTGGCTTTTGGCACTTCTACCTTTAATATAAGAAAGGGGAACATTTTAACTCACCAAGAGAGCTTGTAGCAATGAAAAACACATGTTTACTATATCCCCAAGTTGGCTGTACATCATTGCCTGCTTTCTCATAGACAGGTGGTCTGTTACTTTTGCCCTCGTCATTTGCATGGTCATACTCACATGGGTGCACAGCCAGTGTGGTCCCTGATCCAAAGGTCAGCTTATTGTAGCCACCAGACAACACACAGTAGGAGCTGGCTTTGCAAGAACTCTAACCTGGGCAGCGTCAGCCTCCTGGGGCAGCCATATCTCCTGTCTCTGCTTGACAAGGTCCTCCAAAATCACCCTTTCTCTGCCTTGAGAGGAAAGTCTGGCCCACTGGTTCTTAATTCTTCAGATTTCTGTGAAATAGCCCTACCAACTTTGCCCTTGGAGCTTTGAGCTGGTCAGGTCTTCCTGGAGGTTAGAAGATCCCTCTAGGTCTCCTAGCTAAAAGTGAAGGAGGGAAACTGGAAAAGTCAGGAGGAGATTCAGAGACTAACAGGAAATTGAATCTGGAGGGAAAAATTCTTAGCACTGGCAATGGATAGAAACCTAGGGAAGTGTTTTTAATCACGGATGGAGGCCTTTGAAGGGCTCTCCTTTTAGAAGGTGCTTTTGTTCTTTCTTGAGGGCAAGGAAAGAAAGAACCTAAAAGAAGAATCTCCACATAAGAAGACAGGAAGACAGGTCCACTACGACATTTATGAGAATCAGGAATGAGTTACCTATGGAACATAAGAATCTCTTTGTTTGGAGGTCTCTAAGGTTAGGATTGGTGTGGGGGAAATCTCCAAAGTTTGAAAAGTGTTTAGACAAGTACTTTTCCATCAGAATTTCTCAGAAATCTAGTCCTTCTAAATTTCTCTGCAAAAAGATTCTAAACTCCAAGAAGTTTGAAAAATGCTGTATATTTCACTGTATTTCAGTTTTGAAGATTGACAATGCATATGAGCATTTAAAAGGCTCTGGGAAATCCTGCAGTGAAGAAGTCTAGCCCTTTCAAACTTATTTGGTCCAAGAAACCTTTTGTTTCCTCTTAAAATTCACATTGACATTAACATCTGCAGGTTTCAGTATATGTTCATGGAAGTCTCCCTTCTCTGGTTCCGAGAACTGAAAACTCTATCCTAAATTTTTGCCTGATTGTATTCTTAAGTTTTCTGTGCTCTGAATCTGTTCTTCTATCTACTCCTATGGACACAGTTAGGGTTCTTATCAATGCTGATTAGTTCTCTGTAATCATGAAACAGCCTCATTCTATTTGGGCAATTACTGGGCATGAAGTGGACAGCTATATGGCTGCCCCACCGCCATTGTCATTTTTGAGGGCAGATTCAGTGAGTCAACATGTAGGACTCACATCACCTGACACTTGGCAAGAACAATGGCAACTTTAAAGCCTTTTCCAAATGTGACATTACTGGTCTGCCTTCCATACACCTTCCTACACTCCAGGGAACTGTGTATTTCAAAGAAAATCCTGTCTTATGGGAGAAATTTTCCTTAGAACAAATGGAGAAACTTCTCTTGGGTGGTCTTTCAAATGGAGACATAGATTTCATATATTTAGCATCAGACTTCCCTTTTGGTGGCTAAACCCCATTTATGCTGCTTCCTTCTCCCAGGTATGGAAGTTCCTTCTGTCTCTGAACTCTGGTTCTGCAGAAATATGATGGGCTTCAGGCTCTAAATACAGCCCAACCTCCCCACGGCAGAGAGAGACTGGTGAAGCTCACAAATGAGGAGATAAAGATGGAGCAAATTTTCCCTGCAGGATGAGATTTCTCCCACCTACATGCTTGAGATGGATTCTGGAATCTCCCTGGTTTGAGGTCTAACAACTCTCTCAGTTGGAGAATACTTGCTAATGTCTAAACCAATGTGTTCTAGACAGTTCCTACCCTCCACACAAGCCTTCCCTGACTCTTCTAGCGAGAACATCATTTGTTCGGCAACGACAAAGTGCCAGGCATTGTGCTGGACCAGAAGAAAGGAGAGAAGCCCCTGGCCTCACAGAGCTTACGGCCCAGTGTGGGAGGCAATTAGGATAGGATGCCGGGCATGTTGTCCTTTCTGGTCCATTGTGAGCTGCATGTACCTCTCCTACAACAGGGGCACAGTTGTTTACAAGGATATAAACCCATTGTGAGACCTTGGATGGCGGAGTCTATGTTTTCTTTCCTCCCTTCCTCACATCTAGCATAATGCTTAGAATATAATAGTTGCTCAATAAATCTTTGTTGGATGTATAAATCCTCTAAAAGTTTTAATTCGTTTTTAATGCCGTCCTTCTCTCTTTCTTTTTTATTGGGATTATTTCATTTTCTCTTTTAACTATTGTATGGTTCCACTTTCTAAACCTTTTATAGTTTTTATTGCATCATTTAGGTACTGAGTTCTTCCCCTATCTCTTGATCAGATATAGTGACCATGTGTCCAATGCCCAGGGTCTTTGGGATGTTTATTGTGTATCACCAAACATGAAAATGCGATGGTGACACACATAACTTTTTGGCATTATCAGACACAGTTTCTTTTCTGATAAAGATCTTTGTCTCGAAGGAACCTAGAGACAGCAAAGGAGTGTGTCTCCATAATGATGAAAATCCCGATTGGCAATTACTAGTGTTAGAAAGTAAACCACACTGAACCAGTGGCTGGGAATTCAAATTTCAAAATATAAGCCTCATGAAAACCATGAAAAATTAGTTAAGGAAGTGCAGACTCATCATCTATGATGCAGAGCAGGGACTTTGTCTCCACTGGAGCCTAAGGTCCGGCACTTACTTGGCCGCACTTGGATTCTTGCTCCCCTCCCGAACACGAGCGTTGTGCCGCTGGTGTCTGCACCCTGGTACAATGCAGTACAAATACCTGTGCTCTGCCAGCGGCGTGGCTGCCCGGCCCCCTTGCATGGTTGCCGCTTTCCTTTTGGGAACAAAGCTTTCAAATAGCCTGTTGCAGGATTTGAGGATACATTTCTCTCTGTATGTTACTTTCTGTCCAATAAACAGGCCCCCTAGGTTTCAGTTTCCCTCTCTGTATACCTGCATGCTCCAAACCCAAGTCAGGGGTTTTCCTGATCTGCTCAGAAGTGCTGAGGTCCATGGCAGGAAGACTCAGGTGGGCAAGTCAGGAACCAAACTGGTTGGTCATTGAGGTCTGGGGTCTTCCTGCACAGAGTGCAGGCAGGATGGTGGGAACAGCAAAGGGGCACGGTGACCAACAAGGCCCTAGAGCGAACCATGAAACTCCAGCCCTGTCGTTCCCAGCTGTGTGATCTTGGGCGAGTTAGTTGCTAGTTCTGAAGCGGAACTCACAGATTCTTCCTTGTCTGCACATTGGGCACAATACCAGCTACTTAACATGAGGAAGGATGAGAACGCTGAAGGACAGCTTCCATGAAGGACAGAGTATAGTCACGGGCCAGCAGGCGTTCAGTGAGCTGTGCTTAATAACAGGGTTCCCAGCAATACTTTACATGAGGGGAAGGGATGACGTTTCCTGCAATCAGAGGAGACGGGTCCCTGCCCACCCCGCTCCAGCACTCAAGGGCACATTGGCACCCTGGCTGGGATGATCTCACATAGGACAGATATCTCATGGATCGAGAAGGGCGGAGAGAGTCTCAGCCAGGGGGTGGAAGGGTGGGGTAGATTCTTGGCTGCCAAGACTAAAATTCTGTTTCAGAAATGCGACACAGTGAAGTGTCTTCTCAAAATTTGGAAATCTTTCCTTTGCAAGCGCAGGGTGAAGCCCTGGTCCAGCACAGCCTCCATCATTTCATGAAACGTGACACTCAGAAATTACAAAGGACTCCTTTGCCGACGGAGCGGATGCATCACAGACTTGCTCATTATTTCAATAGCCTTCCATAATGCATGCCTGTCTCCACACTATCCCGCCACATTTCTACAGTACTCACACGGATGGACAACGAGGTTGGTCCCTCTTCCAAAAGTAAGCCTGTAGCTTCCTCCTGATGCACACAGTGAGGAAAGCCTTTGCTGAAACCTCTTGTGGGAGCGCCTCATATCCTAGGGGTGTTGGGGCAACTCTCCAGGGAAGCCCTGGCCAGTGCGCCCAGAGTTGCAGGAAATCTCCATGCCTACGGGCATGCCAGGAGCTGGGGCGGTGCTGGAGACCTCCTTACCCCCTTTCCCGGGGAGAAAATGCCCGTGAGCAGAGATGTGGGCAGCAGCTCCCTCGTGTCACCACCTCCACCAGCCCGCCTGCTTGGGGCAGCACTAAGGTTCTGAGTCGGACTTTCTTGTCAGATACAAACAGCTTGGAAGTACTCCAAGGATGGAGGTCAAAGGAGATCTTATGTTCTGTTTCTCTGACTCTGTTCTTACTGCCTTTCCTTGAAACGCTCCTGCTCTCTTTCCCTTCCCAGAGCTCTTCGAAGCTTCCCATTCCAGCCTTCTTCCTTTGGGAGAACTAAGGCTTGGCTCCTGCATGTACCCGTCCCAGGTCAGACTCCAAGTAGGCATTTGGCTTCCCTGTGCGTGTGGACAGAGGCTGAGGCACCCAGAGCCCTTTGGCTCCTTCTTTCTAATGACCTTGATTCACAGGTCCCTGCTTGTATGAAAACGAAGACAAAGAAGTCACAGTAACTTCCACGTTTTTGCAGGACGAGAGGAAATACCCTCCCTCCTTGGAACACGGAAGCCCAAGTGCACAGCGGTAGGGGTGAGCCGGGCCCAGGCCCAGGCCCGCAGCGCTGCTCGCATGGCGCCTGGGGGCAGGCGTGGGCCCTGCTAGCAAGGATCATGGGGTCGGTTGGGTTCAGGGGTGGGAGGGAGAGGCCGGGGGCCTGTGCTGTCTGCCCAGCACGGGCTTGGATGTCTGCTTCCACCTGGGCCTCTGGCAAGATGTCCCCCAGCCCTCTTCCAGCTCTTCCTCCTTGTGGCCCTTTGTTCAATCTGAAACTCAGACTCCGGGGCCACTTTTCACAGAGGCTGGGAGTGTGGTCGGTGGAGGTGCTGAGAGAAGGGGAGGGCGGAAGAAACAAGGGGTAGGCAAAGGTTTGGGACAGTGACAGTCTCAGAACCCTGGATGTATGGCATTAATGAATGACACGCCCTCCCCCATCCTATGGCAATAAGACGTCATCTGGTATGGAATAGGGGAGGGACAGTGGTGCCTGGGGTGGGGGTCCTGTGAGCAGGAGGAGGGTCCAGCTCACTTACTCGGAGCGACCACCACTTGGGTCCCCTTCCCCAAGGTGAATCTGTTGTTCCCATAGTCACACTGTGGGTGAGTGTGTGACATAAGATCCTGGCTTTGCCCACCCTCTCATGGAGGACTCGCACCCTTCACGGGAGCTCTAAAGACTGGGGACCTGGGAAGGCTGATCCTAACGTCTCCCCTGCAGTGGGTGCCGGGAGGACCTGAAGGACCCTCCCTAATGGGTGTCACATTGGCTCCGAGCTACCACTAGCCCATTGTCCTCGCCACAGTCATCAACAAGCACAGCCTCTGGCCATTTCTCCTCTGGGAACAGTCTCTACAAACCTGTGTGAAGAAACTGCCTCTGCCACAGGGTGGGTGTAGTATCTCTAAGGACACCAGGCAGCAGGTGGGCATTTTCCCACCCCAGCTGTCATGCCTGAGACAAAGGCACCATTTTCTTGGGGACATATGCAAAAATGTACTTTTCACTTTGCCAGAAAGAGTAGGAACAGGAGCATTTCCCAGGGACACATGCTCATACACCCCTCGGCTTGATTCAGAGTCACCGCATCCTCTGGGGCTGAGCAAGAAAGTCCTGGTGACTCACTCCTGACTCATTGCTGTTTCTGTCCTCACCACATGCAGGATGCTGACTGCCAAGGGGGCTTTTTGTCCCCCAAAAAGTCAAACATCTCAGCAGATAACAGACTGAAATCTTTTCCAGAAACACGTGTGTGGTGTAGTACTTGCTGTCTGCAGGGAACCCTCCCACTGTCCCTGCTGCTCTGTCGCCAGACCCTGTTGCTCCCTGCTGGGCCCCAGATCATGGGCTGAGCCACATACAGGCTTCACTCAGGCATGTGCACAGACATATTAGACTTTTCATACGGAAAAGTCATTTCTCTGCAAGTCCTTGAGAGCAGGAGCTAGGCTGCTGCTACTCCTTTTTAAAAAAAAACAACTATAGTCCCTGATTTGTTAATGGTACTCAATAATCATTACGGAGTGGGACTGACTTACTATGCATAATTACTGGGACAGGGAGGGAAGAGGTGGGAGAGGTTAAAAGCTAAGTATATTTGGGTGACTATGAGCTGCAACATTTAAGTGCGGAGCATGGCCGAACCAGGGAAGCATTTCTAAGAGAGAGTAAAAAGGCAGTAGACAAACCAAGACAGTGTGAGGTTTGTATGAACCCTCAGCAGAGAGGATGGCACTGAATGAACAGATAAGGGATTTGATCCAGAGGAAACGCAACATTGATTTTCCCAAAAGGGTTAAAAAAAAAAAAAGATGGCAGGAAATACATATTCCAAGCTAGCAGTACTCTTATTATCAATAATAACAAAACATGAATGTAATAATCAGGAGGATAACAACAATAATAATATTCTATTACAGACTAGGCTAATCCACATATATAAATGTAGTATTTATATATGTAAATATATAAGGTGGGGTTATACATTTCTGGAGATCTGACTTACTTGGGCTGATCAAAAGTCGAGTGCCTATTCCAAATACAAGCTTCCCATAGCCTGTGTCCACACTGTGCTGAAACGCTGTACAAAATGCTGACCAGTAACTGAGCCATAGCCTGGGATTCCTAAGTCACTTAATTGAGTTGCTAAGCATGTTTGGGTGTCTGTGTGTATGCACCAAAGAGGGAGGAGGTATGTAATTTTACTCTTTAACCTTCATTTTTCCAAAATGACAAAAAAATAAGCCAGAATCTAATAGGAGATCTTGATCCATATGAAGTAGAGTATATAAAAATTCTATGCATATTCAGGTTGAAAGTCATTCATAGGATTAGTTTCAGATCAAGATAGGAATAAGGTAGTTCTAATTATCCACACTTATAAGTGTTTGTTACATGTTTCTTGCATGAGCGGCAGTCATGAGCACTATATAATACAACATTATCATTGCCAACTTATCCTCTTACTTAAATAACAGACAAAACTATGCCAAAAAAATAATCAATGGAAACAAATGTCCCTCACTGTCATAAAAGTCAGGTTATTTCATGGAACTTACTTGCTTCAACAATTAGTCTTGTTCCTGTCCCAAAGACAAGATTGAAGCCTCCAGTATTCCCCACAGTGATTTGTGCTGTGACAAAATGGTCCATTTCCTTGCATTTTTATGCTAAAGCTGTGCAGGTGCAGGGAGCCAATGGAAAGGTGACGATAATAAGGAGCACATTTTAATTCTCCTCCAGTAAAACCCATTTTTTTTTTTCCTGCTCATGAAATACCTTACATCTTCTACCTACCAAACAGTAGTCACACACCGTGGTCCCAGGTTTTAGTTCTAGCCCTCGTTCTCACTGACTTTGTGATATTGGGCAAGGCAAGCCAACTTCCTGGGTCTTAACTTTCTTATTCAAAGAATAAAGAGATCTGAATGAAATAATTTCTAACCTCCCATTCACAGGTAAAGGGAGATGACCCAGCAACATTCAAAGTGTCCTTAACATTCCATTTTTCTATGACTCACGAAGAGTCAAGTACTTGTGGGTCAGTTACAGTGGCGGCTGCCTGGGGAAATAAAGAAGTTGTGAGGAAGGGGACATCAGAACAAGGGAGTGGTGCTGCCAGCTTCTCTCTCTCCTCTCTCCATTGGGGTAAATGCTCCCAGTAGACCCTATTTTACTTGTTTCCTCATTAAAAGGGGGGAAGAGAATTCTTTCTATTTGGGGCATCTAAGTCGAGATTTCCCAAGGCTCCACTTCAAAGTCATGGCAACATTTAAGGCAAAAAAGATAAATTCCAGTATATCTTACTGATTGTGATTGGCATTGTCTGTTATTTCTAATAAGCTCTGGCACAGGGTCTGTGGCGATGTAGTAGAAAGAGCAAGACTTCGGGATCAGACAGGCAGCAATTTGAATCTAGACCCTCTGCTCACTGACCCTGGGATCTTGGATAATTGTTTCTTGGAACCTCAGTTTCCACTTCTATAAAATAGGGATACTTCCCCCTACCCCATTTATAATTTATAATACTGTATATCATAAAGCTAGTATCACTCCCACATGTAGTCACCGAGAAGGTAGTTGTTATTTCTATGTTAAGTTTGAGTATTAATTAACAATGTTATTTATTTAGGGTTATAGAATTTGTTTATGAAACAACCATAAGAGTCCATGCCTTGGAGTCATATGAACTTTATGGTGGTGTAGAAGCAAGAGCCCAGCTCTGCAGATTTTGAGTGCTTCGACCCTCTCATCTCACTGGAGGAGTCTGGGGCACCAGTAGGACAATGACTTGTTCATGTCACACGAACAGTCATAGTTAAATCAAATCTGGAACTCTAGAAGAAGCCAGAAGTCCTGGCTCATTTCTCTGCACTTGACTAACTCCTCCTGAACAGCATTTACTGGAAAGGACAAAATCTCTGGAATGAGTTGGGTGTGACTTATTTGAAACATGGATTAAAGGACCTTGAATATACCCCTTACAATACATCTCTGAGTCAATGGCAGTGGAAATAGAAAAGGTCTATTTGATTATGGCCATGCAGTTTTCTGCTTTTCTTCTTTATCAGGTTCCATTGAGCTCAGTTTTAGTGACTAAAACTCTGACATTGGACAGAGATTTTCATATCTTGGGGAAAGTCTTAATGGTTTGTTAAATTCTACCCCAAAGAAAATATGCTCATCATAGCGTTTGAATAGTCTCACTAATTAATCTGGGAGGCACGTTCTTAATACTTCAGCACTGGATTATACTTAATTGTAAAGATACAAATGACAAAACAGACATCTCCTTTCCTCCTGCTCACCGTCCCTAGAACACCTGTGGCAAACATGTGCTGTTGGCTCTCGCACTTACTCAGCTCCTCTGTGAGCACACTGGCCTTCCCAAAGGTCAGTTTGTTTGCTTCCCCCTGATGCCTCACAGTAAACTCCCTTCCACTACTTCTCCCCTTTTCCTGATTTATCCTAGTAAGTTAGAAAGCATGCAAATGTAATGTAGCTCTTTGGCTTATTCATGTGAGAAAAAAGCTCCCCACTTCACCCCAAATAAAATCAATTCATAGACTGTTGGACTAGGAGGCCAGAGAGATCACCCAGACCTACTTCCCCATTTACAGATGAGAAGACTGAGGCCAGAGACAAATGGCTACTCTAAGTTACACTGGTAGTTGGTAGCATAAGCCAGAGGGTGGGTATTTAATTATGAACCTAGTGTTTTTCTCTCTCGACCACACACTGAATGCACTGTGCCATTATATTATTCTTTTCTTCCCTTTGGCCTGGAAACTTGATTTCTTTAGGTGTCTGATTTCAATTAAACAAGAGTTTTTCAAGCACTTACTTTATAAAAAGGTCGTATTAGACACTTCGTGGGTTATTAGAAGAGACTGTTTCCATTTAACAGGCACATCTCAGGAATGAAAGGTTTCTGCAGCTGACTGTGTCACAGACTTGTCTAAGATCCCACAGTAAATTTGGGATGGGCTAAGGTTAAGAGGATTGGGGGAGAGACCTGGCGAGAGACCACTTCTAATCCTTAAACAGGAAGCCAGCCTCTTTCTGAAGAAACCAGTTTTGTCCTAGTCATCTGGGTATTAGTTTCTACTCCATCTGATTGAAGAATTAGTTTTACTGTTATTTCCAACTCTTTCGGTAGCCATTATTATTTTTTAAAAGTTCCCAGTGAAGGCTCAACCTTACATTATAGGTTCACTGATAAAACAAGGATAATGCATCCAAAAGGGTAAAACACAGTAAATACACAGAGAAGCCTTAAGCCGGGTAATGGGGAAAACGAGCCAGGTGAAACAATATTTACCTGGAAAGACTAGAAGCATAGTACCCTTTCCAAAGATGAGTTTGCTGTATCCTGATTTGCACTATAGCAAATTCTCATACAAAAATGACTTACAGGGTTTGAAAACTGATCTATGTAGGGATGGGAAAGAAAACCATTATTTATGGAGAAGTTACTACATGCTATGTAGTTAACAGCCTAAAACTATTACATTATTTCATCTGGGCCACAACAGTGCCATGAACTAAGATATTATTTTCCTTATTTTACAAGTGATCTGAGGTGAAAGCAGGTTGAACCAGCACAAAGACACAATCATGAGATTTTTCAGCATAGGGTAGGTAAGCCTCAGAAAGAATGATAAGAGAAGACTCCCCTTTTTCCTTCTGGGGTGTGATTGCAGCCCTATGGGTGTTAACTCTTTCTCTTGAATATTGTAACTCAAGTAATAGTCATCCCTCCAAAGTCCAGTTTGTTCTCTATGACACGACCATCTCCTGAGACATGAAAACATTTTATCTTCAATCTTTCCATGATTCTACTCATAACCTACTTACCAGGCTTGACCAGTAGTCTAGTTCCACTCCCCAAAACCCATTTATAGCCTCCTCCTTCCCACAGTGTTTCATGGTCAACCCAAAACACCCATAAGCCCACATGTCTTTCCCATCCTCAAGACCTAGATATAGGGTTCTTTACCTACAAAGGAGTTATAGTTTAACTTTCTTTTTACATTCTACATAACACACAGGACTTTTGACTCAAATTTGGGCATCCATTGTATAACACTCAAAGTGAAGTCTCTACCTATATCTCTGGGTCTCTCACCATCCAATCAATGATGGTCAACTCTTACTTATCCAACAGATGTCTCTAGCCCTTGTTTTGTCTCCAATTTTTAGATCTCTGCTACAGTGTCTCCCCTAATATTAACTTCTCTCAGCTTGAAACTTCATAGAGTAGCATCTGGCTCATTTTGAGAGACAGCCCCCTGTTCCCATTAGTCAACTTGCTTTGAAGACTCAGAAGCTCAGTGGTAGCCCTGTTACTCGAGTCCTGTTCTGCCTCCAGTCAAGTGTCCCTTTGATTAAAGCACAGCCAGGATACTTCAGGTCTGGTAAATAAATACCATTTGTCTTATCTTTAATTCTTACCCTTTGAAAAACTGCTGTTTCTTCTTGGCTTATGGGTAATGGCTTGACTTCTATTAAGGAAAAACACAACTTTGGTGTAATAATATTATTAGAATGTTAGGGATAACATTCTTCTTATTTAAATCTTCTGAAAATGGCCAGAAAAGGCCTATTACATTCCATTACGTGCTATAAACATTAGAGGAGACAACACAAGGAGAGAGAAATGCTGAGACTTTAAACTTACTTGGGGTGACTTGGAGTTTTGTTCCCATTCCAAAGATAAGCTTTTGGTTAGCCCCAAAATTCACACTGCAGTGCAGGCCATTACAAAATGGCTTTCTGTTCCTGCCCTTTTCATCTGAGTAGCATTCAAGCCACTGCTTCAGTAGACGAGAAAGTAACTTACAAGTGCTCAGGGCTACAGATCACCATGAAAATCGCTGTTTTACCAAAAATCCCTACATTTTTCTCTTCATGTTGCAAGAAAGAAACTGGCAGATCTAGCTTTTTAGTTTTGTGCTGAAAATTATTTTGCATGAGTATGACATTTAATAACTTATAAAATTCGTTCACAGACATTGCTTACTTATCTGGAACATATCAGATAGTATCGTCATTTGACATATTACATTTGAAGAAATTGTGAGCCGGGGCACTAATCATAAGAGGGACTGAGAGGAACTGGAGAAGTGGGTAGCCTAACTTTCTACCTTTTTCTTTACGATCATCTCTCTGGGTTATTGGTCTGTTATTTTTGGGTCATCTCCATGACTCTCTCTATATTGAGATCTTTCCATCCTCTGCGCTGTTACTTTAACATTTCTTTATATATCAGAATGCACTTACGTCCGCACAAACCATTAATTTCTTGACACTTGGGCCCCACAAATACTGCAGTAAGTTCAATGGGCCTCAGTAGCCACATTAAGCCTCTTACTTTAGTGACATATTGCCTACTTACTGGGTTTTACTGATAATCTTGTCCCACTCCCAAAGATGAATGTGTTATAAATCACAGCACTGTGCTGCCTGACAACAAGGCCCCAGCTACCCTGATAATAGATTAATGTGATTAGCATGCATCTCTCCTCTCTCTTGGGAGCTCTGACTGGGATGCCCCCTTTTTTATTACTGGAATAAAGACTAAGCCCTGGAATTAAATCTCTTTTTAGGACACACTTGTAGTGAAATCTTGATAAGTGTCTAAGTGATATTCTCTTGACAACTCTGACAGAGACAACCGTCAAGACAACTCTCTAGACAGCACTTATTTCCTTCAGAAAGATTTCCAAAATTTCACCAAGTCATTTTGTTTTACTAGTCAAAAAAGATATCAGCTCTGATTCCTATTTTCACTTAGGAATCAGCACCTGTATACAACCTCATTTCTCAGTGTTTAGAAAATGGTTCCTATTCCTACAAGTAATCTTTCCTTCTTTTACCACTTTAATGTATTTAAACAATTCTGTAAGCATGGAGTGGAACATGGGATATGGTTGGAGTATTAGGGATTTGAAATAGGATCCATTTTTCCATTTTGTTTTAGTGGTTTTCATTACTAAACCCCAAAACTCCTTGTGTTAAAGAACAAGGAATCATTTGTTCACAATACAATACGACACTGCAGGTACAAGCATTAAGGTCAATGATAATCAGGTACTTACTGGAACTCACTGATAAGGTGGTTCCCTTCCCAAAGATCAAAGAATATCCTGCTTGGTAAGCACAGTGAAATGCGGCCCTGCAAATACCTCCTGCGCCATTCACTCTATTTTGTATACAATGAAAAACAATGGACACTTGCATTTTGTCCTTGCTCTTGGTAAGGAACTCAATGGGCTTTCAGTTTTGGCTGTGTGAAAGCAAAGCTCTGTTCCTACAAGAAGGAGGATAGATGGTGGTAGGTCCTTCATTCACTCAATAACTATTCACTGAAGACTGCTCTGCACTGGGCACTGTGGGAGATACTGCGGAGAACCACTTGGAGACTGTCCCTGTTCATGGTGCTTACAGTCTAGGGGGAGGCACAGATCAACCAATCATAGAAAACAGAATGTCAAGTGATGAAAGTGCATGACTTGAAATCAACCTGGGTAATAGGATAGAGAACAAGGTGGTGTCTATGGTTGGTGGTTTGTGAAACTGACTGGGCTGGAAAGGTCTCTCTGAGGGGGTGACATGTGAAGAGTGGTCCAGGCATGGAGAAATGAATCATCTCCTTCATTTACAAAGAAGCAAACTGAAGGCCTGAAAGACTGAAGCTTGCTTGACTCCATCTCACATTTCATCACACTGTAGATGCCTTCTCTCTGCCGAAGTTCTAGAGCTACCTTCTACTCTGTAAATTCCTGCTCAGAAAAGATCAAGGGGTTCTTCTAAAATGACATGGGGATGTTATCTGGGTAATTGGAGACTGTAGTACTGGCTGTTGAGCGTATCAAGTTTGCCAGAGAATACCAACTGGAAGAAAATGTGTCGGCATATCAGAGCAGCTGTGCAGATGGAGCCGGCCACTAAATGAGATTTCTTCTATTCTGCTTCCTTATTAAATTGCCAAACAATGCACACTATTACCCAGCAGAATGAGGTCTTACAGTTAACATGTGGAAGGCCTGGAGCATGCTCTGCTTCCTAGGAAATCTGAATCAGCCCAGGATATTTGGTAGTCCACCTGCATTTCCAAAACAGCATGTCACATGTTTTAGCAAGGAGCCAACTTCAGAATTCATGGCAATACTTACTAGGGGCCACCTTTGACATGGTCCCCCTTTCAAAAACCACTTTCTGGGCTCCAAAAAGTTCCACAGTGAACTATCTCACCACAAAACCCAAAGATGCTTCATTTTCAAGCACAGAAATTTTCCCAGGGTTCTTTCACTTGGTTGAAACCCAACTAAACACTAAGAACCTATTTGGGTAAACTCAAGAAAAGTCTTAAACTCACATACTCTTTGGAATGGCAGGAAACCTCAGAAACCATGTACTATCAGGGGCCAACTTCACACATTTCACCCTTAAGCAATCTCAGGTTTGTTTGTTTGTTTTTTTTAAATGACTATTCTTGATTAATTCTTATATCCTATTTTCTTATAATTTAAAATGTTTACCTTCTACCCAAATTCAACCCTTTTTCTGTCATAACCAAAGTCCATGAAGATTTCTTACCTTCAAGTTTACTCTCCAGTGGAATTTTTATATAGTCTGACTTTTTAATGATCATAAATCACCTGAGCACCATACTTTTCAGAGGTTTCACCTATATTATCTCATTTGAGCCTCACAAATTCCTTTGAGCTAGGCTGAGCTGGAATCAGAATCTCTAGGTTATAGATGAATTAACATTTAGAGAACTTGAGTGGTCTACCCAAGACCATGCATTTGGCAAGTGACTGAGACGGGTCCACATACATTTTTGGCTCTTAGTTGAATGCCTTGATGATTTATTTTATACACGTTCATGTATTGATCATATCACCCTGCCTTGCAAGTATTCTTCCTTTCTTTATTCTCTTCCCCAAAGAAAAAGACAATATCATCAACAACAAAAATGTTACTTCTCTCCCTCCTCCTTGAAAAAAACCCTCAAACAAATCTCCGCCTCAACTCTTTTTCAGAGCAATGCCATTTTAATCCTCACACGCTTTCTGTGAGCCAGGAGATAAGAATTACCAATATTTCAGTAGCACTAATTGGGTAAAATGAGGGCCAGAGGAGATAAATCAGAATGATGGTTATAGAGGCTGCAATCTGGCACAGACAGCACTATATTGAATCTTGGAAAATGTTGGGTCCTTGCCCTGTGATTGTGACCATGTTCAAAACACTTAACTATTTCGAATAGAGGGTATCACCCCTTTCCACCTTCCCCTGCCTTATGGGAAAATTAAATAGGAGAGGTGAAGAAATAAGGAAGTTACACTTATGGATTTCTTTCTCTTAAGAAGATAGACCCTAGAAAATATCTAGATAATCATTTCCTCTATGCACACTGAATTTATTTGCACATATGTGCTCATGCATATAAGAACAGCAATAAACATTTGAAATCCAAGTTTGAGACAGGCTAATTAGGGCCCACACAGCACACCTCTTTTGAAATGGATGACTAAGCTCTAGCTGCAATATTGGAAACAGGATTGTGGCTCAAGCCCAGTACTCACATGGTTTGACTAACAGTCTAGTTCCTCCTCCGAAAGTCAGCTTGTTCCCTGCTGCATTGGTCACACAGTGAATTGAGGCTCAGCAAAAAACACCACAGGGACCAGAGAAATCATACTCCAGAGATATCTGACAAAGGACATTTCCTGTGGCCTTAACAAAATAGAGGGGTTATGATACTGAGGGTAATCCTCTTTCCTAGCACTGTACCGCCTTTGTAGAGTTAGAATGCTTGCAAGAAAGCACACTTTGGGTCTAACTCATGCATATGCTTACTAATCTCTCTGATTTGGCTGTTTGGACCTAGGCCTATGAGTGAAGTGAATAGCTCTCAACCATAACTTCAGTCAGGGCCCACAAAGGAACCCAATAACATGTAAGCTCTGGGAAATTTTAGACTATTCATATATCCAGAGGGGAAATGCTGATGAACACACACACACACACACACACACACACACACACACACACACACACACACACACACACAGGCTTGAATATTAAATTTAGTGTCCAGGGAAGGCTTCCAAAGAGAGGAAGGATACTTTAGTACACACCTTCTGAGCTGCCATGCACTTTAGTCAGTTTTACTTTTGTTGGTTCAAATTTCAGACCTAAGATTCTCTCCAGCTATTTGAGAGCCCACCCATTCGTGAGTCTCATGTTAAGGCAGGAGATGAAGAGGCGTCTAAGGGAAAGCTTACAGAGCACAACTGAGAGGTCATTTTTGATAAGAAAGGAGTAGAGCCGTTAATGGTGCCACAGGCATGGAAATGGTCAACAATAACAGGATTCAAGAAACATAAGGTTTGTAAACCTGTCCTCTAATTCGGCTTGCCCATCCTGGGATGAAGTCATATTCTTCCCCAAGTGTTGGGTATGGACCAGAGCGGGTGTTTTGGGATGAATCATATGCTCTAGTGGGGTTGTCTTTCTCCTTTGCCTTTGGTGGGGACAGTCTCCTCGGAGATTCTCAGGTTCCTAATGAGGACCCTAGGCCAGCTTGACCTTCCTTCCACTTCCTCAATCCAAATCTAGGAAAGAGGCTTCTCCAGGAGGGGCAATATTCATGTCCCCTTAGTTTTACGACTAAAGGAATTAATTCATCGCCTTTTTCGGTTTCTTCACAATAATGCTTCCCTGGAGTAAAAATGGGCTCACTCACCAGACCATACAGTTAGCTGAGTTCCTCTTGCAAAGTATAGCCTCCCCAAGGTTGAGCCTCTATCAGCACAGTGCTGGGCCCCTTTATATGAACCTGATGCTCCCCATCCACCCTCTCCCATGGTTGGGGGTGGGGGGAGAGGCTTAAAAATTCACCTCCATCCTCTCTAAGTAGCTCTAAGTCTTTTTCTTGTGCAGCTGGCAGTCTCAGCTGGACAGTCAGTCCTCAAAGGCTACCTCTCAGGGGACAAGCGGTCTGTAGTAACAATAGTCTTTCCATCTCAGAGGCCCCTCCCAACAGAAGCAATTACTCATCCTTTTGAGAGTGTTTAAATTGGAAGGGACTTTGCTTTCCTGGCCCTATTTCCCAGTATAAAAGGCTCCTCACTTACTTGGATTGACATTGTTTGGATTCCTTTCCAAAGCTGAACTTGTAAAGACTGATAGACTAAATCTGTCCTCTGCAAAATCACCCCATTTCCCTCATTCAACCTCTGGACCTTCCTCCAGGCATCACCCTTTTCATTTCTTTCTTTTTCACTTCCTGTTATTCCCCCTTTATTTTCCCATTTACTGTACTAGGACATCATATCCCATTACCTTCTAGGTGTAAAAATTCCAAATAGGCTTTAAATAATTAATCATTTGATTATTACTATTACTACTATTTTAGGCTATCAAAAAGAGAAAAACAGAGGAAAGAGAGCTGAGCTCACCTTTTCAACCTCCAGGCTTGAGTCTTGGGATCTAAGAATTGAAAGGGAGTCAGAGATGATTTATGTCCATACCTAAAATGGCACGGAAATCATTTTTGTAATGTCCAATGGCTAGTCTTAAAGACCCAGAGTGACGATGTCCAAGGGAGAAGGGTCCTGAGTGCTATCACTGCAGGAAGCCCTACCTGCCCAGAAAGGATGTAGAGGAGGCCGAGACCCATCTCTTACCACCCCCTCCATGCTTTCGAAGTTGCCTTTTGTATTTCCTTCCTTTATATGGCAGTCTTTGAAGCATTTGAAATGAACTATATTTCATCTTAATTTAGTCCAGTGACATACATCCTCTCTCACTTTTTTAGGAGCCTGAGATAAGTTTAGATCATTAGCTTGAAGTTTTTTTGACCAAGAAGGCCCTCAACAACTTGTCATTTTGAAGGCACACCGACGTGGAGAGCCCATCTAGAGTGGCAGGAGAGGTGAGGGAGACAAGTGAGGTGGAAAGGTTATGGTCCTAATTCAAGCTGGGAAAGCTTTCAAGAACCTAGTTACTGACCAATGCACTTTCAGGTGAAATTGCTCATAACCCTACCCAACATTTTGTTTTCGAATTATTCTTTTTCCTTCTTACTTACGTGCTCTTACAGTTACTGCGGTTCCTGCTCCAAAGGTGAGCCTGTAGTCATTAGAGCCACAGTGCTACGCCTTTCTACACAAAC
The DNA here is from genome assembly GCA_004363575.1 of Solenodon paradoxus. NCBI lineage: Eukaryota > Metazoa > Chordata > Mammalia > Eulipotyphla > Solenodontidae > Solenodon > Solenodon paradoxus. The sequence goes on along the minus strand of RJWH01004288.1, from coordinate 5,514 downwards.
CCTGTCAAGGCTGTGTTCCAGAGCATGGGCTGTGGGGACACGCAGGCCTTAGCTCTACTCCTCTGTGTTGGGGCCCATGGGTAACCATTTTAACCTCTTTATTTCCTCACTCCCACCCAGTTTTCTCATCTGAGAAAGCCTGGACAATGGTATCTTTCCAGGAGGATTATGAGTTAATGTATGAGAAGCATTTAGTAGTTTACATAGTAGTTTCTACCTATCAAATGCTCCATAAATAATAGTTATCAGATTATCATCAAGATGATCTAATTATTTTCATCTTTAAAAATGTATATAACTTCATCTATCCTATCTCTTTTCTGAAATCCTGAATAATCACAGGTACTTTAAATGGTATCCAAATGCTCTTTTGTCAATGAATAGAAGTAGCAATAATTAAATTTTCAGAGTGTTCCTTACAGAGGCTACCATTCCAAGAGTATGGTGGACAGTTTCAACATGTTTACTGAACCAGAGGAGTCAGTAAACTACATTTTATATCTGTTTAAGAGACAAATGAACAAAGAATGATGAAATATTATGGGTAGAGACCCAAACCACAAAAGCGAAATAACTCAAAACAAATACAGGCTGGTCAGAGGCATTCTGATAATATGCTGGTGACTTTTTCTTGAAGACAACTAACACTTACTTGGCTCTACACTGAGTTTAGTGCCAGATCCGAAGAAAAGTCTGTTGGAGTCATACACCGTGCTTGCTATCATTACAAAAAGTCTCGTGGGACTTTCTGATAGGGAGGTGTATTTTCCATAGATGACTAACTAGTTACTCCAAGACTAAGCCAACTTCACTTGTTCTTTGCTATTTCCCTAGAAAGTTTGAGAACTGGAGTGAGGAATGGGCCAAGAAAGCACATTCATTATCAGAGACAGGCAGATAAGGGCAACTGATTGTCTTCAGCGGTTTTATCGATTTCTTTTCTTCAGTTTTCTGCTTGGGTTCATTCCTGTGTCTTCTGTGTTCCAGTCACACAATATTGGAATGGCACTTCAAGTAAATGTTCTTTACCTTTTTCCTTCCCTAATTATAAATGAAAATTCCTCCCAGGTGGACTTGATTGTGAAAAAAATCCTTATTCTGCCTTTTTGTTCCAGAGCTATATCTGGAAGCTTCTGTCCCCTGACAGATCTGTGCCTGCATCTGCGCTGTGCTGGACAACTGCCCCCGAGCTTCTCTTAATGACATCCGGAGCCACGCCAACTAGCTAACTGTATGGAGGGTCTAACAAGGTCACTTTCTCTGTCAAAATACCGACATTATGTAACCACATGTACCCCCACCAACACCCCCTCCCCAGCCCCCACAGTGGAACTGCACATTTTGCCTTTTCTTTGCTTTCTGCTTGCATATTCCCCTTAGCAAGGAGAAAAAAAAAATAGTGTTGGCTGTCATTTGCAAGTCTAGATGAAACATTATTTATGGGCAAAATATTTTGCTGACAATTTCGAGAGAAAGGAAACCTCAGTGCCAACAGTTGTACGCCCACACAGCTTGGATTTAAACAAATTTCAACAAATGAACACAGTTATGAGAAATAAAATAGAGGTGACTTCAGTCTAAGCCAAGTAATTATAATACTTAGGCTGTTTTGGAGGGCAAGGGGCTTACTTGTTCTTACTTGTAGGAATGATAAGCAGTGTGTGGCAGCAATGCTTTGCTGGAAGGGCACCAGAGAGCTCTGGAAATACAGCTTCATTTAAATATCTCAAATAGGCACCTTTACATTTAGTGACTTAGAGAGGAAGAAGCTAGAAGAGGCTTAGAATGTAGCTGGCTGACTGGACTTGGTGGAAGAGAGTTTCTACTTACGCCATCTTGTAGCATTTTGTCTGGTGTGGGTGAAAACTTTATTAGAAACAGGTTCCCTTTATGGACTCTGTAAGCAGTTCCTCTAGGTTAGGCTACCTTCTTCTGGGCTCCTTTTCATCAACTCCTATTCCAACCAAAGCAAAGTGTCTGTTTCCTCTCTTTGATTTTTGAGAAATAATTCTCTTAGTCCTTTCAGTATGCCTTGCCGGTGTCTCCCTCACCCTTACTTAGCCTTAGGCCCCTTCTGTTACACATATGTATAGTGGACACAGATTGCTAAATTAGTGCAAAGAGTACTTATGAGGTGACCTACCAGGTACAACAGTCAATTTGGTCCCGGATCCAAAGGTCAATTTCCAGGATGAACCAGAAGAGTCACCGTGATACACCCGACAACAAAAACCAGATCACACAGGCCAGGTTGGCAGAGCACAGAGTAAAGTGTGGCAGTTACTTCATGATTGGGCCTGTGTCATTGTCACTGCAGATTTGATCTGGAGCAGCACACTTCCTGTCTACAAATCCTAAATAAATCCTTTGTCTTTATCATCTCAAAGTTCTAAGTTTTAAGTTTTAAGTTTTACGTTCAATATATATATACATATATGTAGAGTTAGTGCTCTTAGATTTTTGATGTGGAATCGTGTTTAATGTCTTTATCCAAGAAGACTCAGAAAGGTCAGAGAATCACTGTCCTCACCTCCACTCCGGCACCACAGGGTGATATTCCTAGAAGCTGTCCCAGTCCTGCCACTTCTTAGGATCAAAATGAGCTAGAGAGCTGCTGTTATCCATGGAATTTGGTCACGAGTTTCAACTGATAAACTGATTTTGCTATGACCAAATCATCAGGGAAATGGCCAGTTTTCCATTTCACTTCTGAGCCGTTCTTTTCTCATGACTGAAAATAGCATTTGTCTTGATTTAGCTGATAAAAGACTTGAAAACCATAACAAAATCCATGTTAATATTTCCCAGGGTAGTAAGAGGTATAAAATGGTCATAGCCAAGGAGGCCCAGGAGATGGGGCATCATATTCCTGGGAATGACCGAGATCCTTGTCCAGTGTCTGTTCCCTGAGACTAATATACATCGAGTTTGCTGCCTGGTGGGTTCCTGGTCTGAGCACGAGGCCTGGCATATTGTACAGACATATTTATCAGATGAGTCCTCTGGACTCCTCACACTTCAGGTCAGGAGAATTAATGATAGAATCAGGTTCCGCACACTGGAGGCTTCAGCTCGCATTCTTGCTCGGCCGCACACAGAGAGGCTGCGGGGCCGTGCTCAGTGCCTTCCCTGGACCTCAGTTTCCTCATAAATGGAGAAAGGATGACTTTCTGCTCCACAAGGCTATGTTGTACACATTTTTGGCCTAAAGTCTCAGAAACAGAAAGTGTCCCACTGTGTTTATGAAGAAAAAAAATTTTTTTTTTAAAGTGACTTTCAGTCTTTGGGAGAGACTAATCAGTTATTTTAGTCAATCATCATTATTTGCAATGTTTCTTCCAAAACCTGACATAATCTTCGCCAAAAAGAATAATGCCTTAGAGGGCTTGCGAAGGAATTAGAAGGCCGGTGGCCATTACTACACACATCCAGACTTGCAGATCCCAGCCTCCACCCCACAGTCCCACATCTTAATCCCACCACATACATTCTAGAAGCAACTCCCAGATACTGGCCTGCATGACCTGTTTTGCACCAAGATGCCAGAACCTAGCCAGGAAGACTTTTGTCCTCCTATTTGATGCTCACTTGCCCTTTCTACACATTCTTCATATAGTGTATAATTGAGTCTAAATCAGCCCTTAATCCACAGACATTGCTTAATCCGGGGATACACTTTCATACTTACTGGGCTTCACAGATAACTCTGTTCCCTGTCCGAAGATAAGCTTTCCTCCCTGGTTATAATTCACACTGTGTTACATATCCTGTCAAAAACACATCCAATCTTCCTGAACACATTTCTAATCCTCCCCGCAAAATCCACAGCAGATCTCTCCCACACCACAGCATGAATCATGGCTCGACTTCTTATTGTAACTTTTTTCCTTATAAGGGGAACACACAGGGGACTGATAGAGAATAATGAGAATTCCTATTTATCCAAAAATGTTTCTATTTAACACCAAAGTGATCTCTCATTTTTACTTAATGGCTCTGGGTATTGCTGTTCAGGGAAATGGCTTCCTTTCAAATATGTTTCTCATGGTCTCTGCGAGAAATGCTTGGCACCGGGAGTTAAAATTAAGAGTAGAGGAGGCTCCAGGGACTCAGGCTTACCTGGGGTGACCGCAACCTGGGTCCCTGTTCCAAAGATCAATCTCCCCCAGCTGTCAATTGTCACACCGTGACAAACACTTCTACAAAATGGCTTTCCCAGAGAAGATAGCTGCTAAATGAAGACAAACTGCTCATGGGGAAACAATCTTGCTACAAAATGAGGTAACTGCATGATATGAGATATAAGCTTTTCTCTCCCTTCTCTTCTAATTTCTCTTCTTTCAAGATGCCAGGGATGATGTACGCCAAGAACGGCACTTCCTGAGCAGCAGGGCCAGAGAGTGGCGCCACCGGCATTGATGAAGCCTGGGCCCTAGACTCTGTGCTGATAAAAACCCACCAGGTCTAGGAGCTTATCTAACGTCACCCTCAGTCCTCAGACCCGCTGGCACTCAGTAAAGCCCGTTACCACTGCTTCGCCCTCACTTAAATAACCCAGTGTTTTCAGTTTACGAGTCTTCAGGGAAAATAGTTCCTGGTTCTTGAGTTCTATTTTTGCTGGAACTGCATGAATCATTGGCCTCTACTTTGCCTTGATTTTTAAATCTGTGAAATGGAAATAACTGTATCAGACTCTCCTCCTGAGAGAGACTGGTCATCAACTGGCTTTACATATTGGAAATCTGAGAAAGTGGACAGGGCCCCAAGGCCAGATTATGAACTGCCTCTTGGTGAGTTTCTCCCCATGACCCATGCCCAACTCTCAGAGTGCCTTCAAGGTTGAGGTATAAGATGATGAGGGGCTGAGCCTTGGTCTTATCAGTCTCTTTAATGTTCTTCTGACCCAAGGAGTTCCCCGTGGAAAAGAGAGATCTTACTTATGGAGATAATAGTATTCAGTGCACACTTCAAATTATATGCCACTTACTTGATTTGACAAGCAGTCTTGTCCCCTTCCCAAAGATAAAGGAGAAGCCTTGTCTTTCCACACAGTGATTATCTCAGCATCAAAAACCTGCCAACTCAGCTTTCCCCCACACCAGCCCTCTGGAGAAGGAAACCTCCAGTGTATGTCCTGCCGTGTATTCATGCAGGCCTGGGATTTTCTTCCCTGAGTAAGCATCCCTCCCGCTCCTTACTGTTTCTCAGGTTCTGTCCCTCACTCTATTTTTCTACTTTCCCTCCATCTCCTGCTCCTGGGGTCACCACAAAGCCAGGACTCAAGCTCCTCCAGGGCACCCCCACACTGAGCATGACTCTTGTAACCACCCACCTCACTTACTTACAGGGCAGCACAGAAAATTTGGTTCCACCACCGAAGGTCAACTTCTGGCCATAGTTATTCACACAATACTGCCAAGCTTTGCAAAAACCCTGGAGCTCCCCCCTTATCCCTACCAGCTTCCTCCCCCAAACCCCACACATCTCTACCCTACAAATGACCCAGGACCCAGA
>RJWH01004287.1:77651-113454 GCA_004363575.1 Solenodon paradoxus | reverse complement strand
ATTCCCCGCCGGCCGCAGCCTGTGCTGTTTGGGGATGTTTCCAGTCCTCCCCCAACTCCATTCACTTAAGCTCCTCCGTTCATCCGCCCGCTCCCCGCGTGCACACGCCACACGCTGAGTCCCAGGCCCCGGCGCACCCCCTCCTTCGCGGACCTGAGCGCCTGCCTCCCTCCACAGAGCTCTGTTCCCTTCGCCCCCACCCCCCCCGCCACCCCGAGGGCTAGGGGACTTCTAAGGGTGATTCTTGGAGGCTGGAGGCAGCTCACAGCGTCTCGCTGCCTCTCTGGGGCGCCTTCCCCGTACCCATGACTAGGCGACGCTGGAGCCGGCTGCGGATCGGACTAGTCCCAGGTGCCTAACTCTGAGGTCACCCTCACTGCCTGCCCGAGGCCAAGGAGACCCCAGGTGCTGAAGGACAGCTCCCGGCTTAGCTGCAGGAGAGGACAGAGCGTGGAGAGCGTCCTGGAGGGGGCAAAAAAGTGGGCTGAATTGGGTAGTAGTGATGGGGTGTCATTTCTGCCCTTAGAACGATTTCCAGCAGCCTCTCCCCTGTCCTAGCTTACTGGCTCCCCCTACAGGCTGCTGAAAATAGCTGAGAGACTGAAGGAAGCTCTGCCGCCCAGATGGAACCATGTGCTTGGGGCCCTCAGGGTCACATGGTGCTGGGAACTCAGATGTACAAAACGTCCTGCCTTGCCACTAACCTTGTTTGGACCCCACCAAATCTCAAATTGGTCTCATTGTCTACTTCCTTTCTTTACTCCCTTAGGCTCCCAGTGTCCTCTGCATTCTAATTTTTAATCAACCCATTACAAGTAAGGATTTGTTAATATTAAGAATAATTACAATACAATAATAGCCTTTGTTGTTGCATATGTACTTTAAATGCATTATTTCATTTAATCTTTGAGATAGACCCTATAGTTCTTTATTTACATGCCTGGAAACTGAGGTTTGGTGTGGTTAAATTGCCTAAGGTCACAGAGCTGGTAATCAATAAAACCAAGATAGAAAAACCCAGGTAGAATGGCTCTAGACTTCTCTTAACATTTCAGTAAAGCCTTGGAAAGATGGAAGAGTGGAATACACATTCCTGCCTTTAAGGAAATGATGGCGGATATGAGGAAAAGAGGTATATATGCTGGCTCTAGTGGGAGGATTCATGAACTAGAGATTTGGGCTCAGGTAATAGTTCTGTTACCAACCCCCAACGGTCTGGTAGCCTCTTTGGTGTTCTTGGAACCCTGAGCAAAATAGAAATTGCAGTCTGAAACATTCCTCAGAAAAGGCTTTATTGTAGAGATCAGATATTGGGGAAAGAGAGGGATAGCTTATGTGCACAAGGATGGAGGATCGACCTTGCTTTGCTGCATGGTCTGCCTCTGGGCTCTGGGGTTTTTTGATTAGTAGGGTAGATTAGACCCGCAGTTTTGACAGTTATATTCTGTCTCCTTCTTAATAGGTCCAGAAAATACCTAGGGGGCTCAAAATGCAGGTGTTACATACATAATCTCCCTTCTCTTTTGTTTTCTATCCAGATAGACTGGCCATACCTACAGTTTAAATGGGATTGTTTTTCATATTTCTCAACTGTCCCATCATTGTTTAAAGGAAAAGTGCAGGAGGGAATGAAGGTGAGTAAGTAGGCAGACAGACAGGAAGAGAAAAGAGGAAGAAACACTTTATTTAATTTTCATTTAGTTGTTCACACTGGTTGTTTTCCTCCCGGACCTGGGACTTGAACCCAGAAGTATGTGGCCTGCATCCTTTGGAGGTGATTGGCCTAACTGCTGCTCCTCCAGGGCGTGTCTGTCCCATCATTTTAATATAAATGTCAATTTTGTTCTGTTTTTAATAAAACAGCGCTGTCTTTAATGTGAGGCAAAAGGGGCAATAGAGTTGCCCTGGGCACAGTCCTATTGAGGGAACCCTAAAGCAGCTACCCCTTTTGCCTCATTAAAAATGGCCCTTTGACTTCCGGCCAAGATGGCGACCTGGTAGGGACGAGACTCTCGTCCTCTCCACAGAGCAACTAGAAATTCACCTATTTTACAGAAAAAGACCAAAGACCAAGGCACAGACGCTGTAGAGACACAGCAGCAATTGTGACAACAAAGGCTAGGTGAAAACATCTGTGTTCCGAGCTACGAGGTATGCGCAAGATTCAGACTTGGGATTCCTGCCGTGGTGGAGGGGGTGGAATTGTGGGAATCACAAAAGCAGTGGAGATCCTGCTCATCGGGACCTGGACACAAACCTGGGGGAGAGGGGTCTAGTCGCAGGGCAGAAGAGGCACCAGTGCTCCGGTTGTCTGAACAGAAGGCCAGGCAAGAAAATTACACTGGGCGCCGCCATAACCAGAAGGCAGCTAGAGGAATTCACATATTGTCCTGGAGCCCAGGAACCACCCACCAGAAATCCCTCCTGCTGGAAATCCTACACTCAGGCTTAAAGGGAGAAGAGAATCTCCAAGAACCCATCGATGCTACCCACTAGCACCACCTTGTGGGTGTAGGTGAAACTGCAGCCTGTAGTCAATTGTGTGTCAACAGCAAGGTGATCACTGTGGTTGGGAGCTGAGATGATGGGGGAAGGCTCTACATCCCTCACACAAACTCCAACCCCATATGCTGAACTTGTGGGCAGAAACACAGGGCCCACATAAGAACTTCAACAAACCTAACCAGTGGTGGCGCCACAAAACTCAAGAAATCCCAGTGTCCAAACCAAGATCCAGGCTTACTCAGCACTAGTCAATACCCTAAATAAGGCCATCACTGCAGGAAAACCTAATTCACAGAAACATAAACAGAATACCAATCAGAGCAAAGACACAGAGACATATATTCAAAATGATGGATCCAGTCAAAAATCCGAGGCGGAAAATCTGAATGCAACAGACATCTTCAATCACCTGAGGATGAATTTAGGGCAACAGTGATAAACATACTCATGGAAATCAAGAAAACAATAGAAGAAGAAAAAGAGGACAACACAAAAGAGACAGAAGAAGCTCAAAAGAGATGTGAAAGAAAGAACACAATAACTGACCTAAAGAATTCAATAGAGGGTCTCAAGAATAGGATGGCTGAAGCCTCTGATAGAATCAGTGAGCCAGAAGATAGGGCAGAGGAATGCACTCAAGCAAACCAGCAAAGACATAAAAGAATGCAAAGAAATGAAGACAGCATTCAAAACCTATGGGAAAACATCAAAAGAAACATCATTCACATATAGGGGTCCCAGAAGGAAAAGAGAGGAAAAGGGCACAGAAATTGTATTTGAAAAAATAACAACTGAAAAAAATAACAACTTCCCTAACTTGAGGAATGAAGCAAGCCTCCAGACCCAGGAAGCTCAAAGGTCCCTAATAAACAGAAGCCCAAGCAGACCTATACAAAGATTCATTGTGATTAAAATGTCAAAAATACAGGAAACAGAAAAAAAATCTTAAAAGCATCCAGAGAAAATCAAGTCACATACAAAGGAGTCCTATAAGATTGTCAGAGAATTTCTCAACTGAAACAGTACAGGCCAGGAGGGAATGGCATGATATATTCAAAAGACTGAAAAAACTGAATTTTTCAACCTAGGATAGTAAACCCTGTGAGATTATCATTCAGAACTGAAGGAATGATAAAAAACAAAAAAAAAACAACTTTTCCCATAAGCAAAAGTTAAAGGGATTTATCACCACAAAACCATTCTTTGCAAAATACTAAAAGATGCTATATGAAGTGTAAGGAAACCCCACTTAAAAACAGGTCTATTAGACCTATTCATCTATGTTCATTAGAGATATTGGTCTGTAATTTTGTTTCTTGGTGACATCTTTGTCAGCTTTTGGTATCCGGGGAGAGTGTTTGGGAGTGTTCCCTGTTATTCAATATTTTGTAAGAGTTTGAGTAGAACAGGTATTAATTCTTCTCTAAGATTTAGTGAAACTCATTGGAAGAGCCATTTGGTCTTGAGTTTTTATTTTTAGGAAGACCTCTTCCATTTCTTTGCTAATGGTTGTTCTATGGGGCCTATTCAAGAACTTGTCATATCTTATTTAAGATAAGCCTATGATGTAGATTTTATTATCCCCATTTTATAGATGAGAAAACCGAAGCTAAGAAATCTGCCTAAGTGTATATAGTACACACATGTCAGAGCCAAGGTTCACATTTGTCTTTTACGTACAAATCCTGTGTGCTTAATATTTTATCATGTTTAAATTTATTGTTATTGATATTGTTTTGTTTGGAAAGATAACACTATGCAAAATTTTTGAATTTAAAAAATAAATTATTTTTAAAAAAAGATGGCCCTTGTCGGAGCTGACTTAGACCACTGCAACTACTGCTGTTCCTGTCCCCTGTAAGGAAACAGGAGCAGCAGTGGGAAGAGAATTCCAACCTGATGTCCCCCCACCCCACCCCCCATTCTCCTGGTGCCTTACACTGCAATGTGATCCATTGGCAGGTAAGTACTATGGGGGTTATTTCTGGCACTGTGGGGTTCTCTCTGGCACTGTGGGACTTGTCTCTGGAACTCTAGGGATTAATTACTGGGCATTTCTGGCACTGGGCCAGTTATTGGACATTGCTGGTACTGGGATGGTTAAAGCAGCATGTGTTTTAAGCAAGACATTTGGAGTAGGACTTATAGGGGCACTAAATTTGGTTTTCACCTAAGGGGACAAAATTCTTTGCACTGGCCCTGATCATTTTTATGAAGTCCCACTGAGCGCATGTCCTATGCTATAGGCATTGCTTACTTGTTGCTGGCTTGATTGCTCTGCTCCTGATACACCTCTTCCCCTTCCCTTAGTCTCCAGAACATAACCCCATTGCATTTTTGCTATCTCAGTGTCCTGTTGTCATCTCAAGGAAATATGGTCAGCCTATCCAGAGGTCATGTACAGTTTAGTTTTTTAAATAAATCTTTTGAGTACTGATTTGTGCAGCCATTCCTTGCGATCAGTATACTCAAGCTTTAAGGTATGTAGTTTAATCATAATAAGGTGGTTGGGACTTGAAATGCGGGTGTGGATTAGTCATAGCTGGATGGGTATTGGGGACAAGGAAGTAAAGCCCACTGTACTTTTCCCTGTCTGTCTCAGTTCTGCCACTGAACATGTCATGTACACTTGAGAGAGCCCTTTCTCTGAGTTTTGTTTTCCCCTGAGTAACATGAAAGGCTGCCAATGGCTAAATGAGATAGGTGGGAATTATTAACACGACTTAGAGGTGGGCTGGGGTTGATGCATGAAAGGTTTTTGGGAGAGGGAGAATTTGAGCTGGTTCCTACATAAGCAGTGGGATTTAGGTGAATTCGTGGGAGGAATGCAAGTGAAAATTCCCTGAGTGGAGGAGGAGACCTGTATGGTTGTAGACCCATGGGTGTGACTGTTTGGCTATTGTGGGGCCAAGGAAAATTCGTCCCATTCTTCTAAGATTCTTCATGGATTGGATGAACAAATAAATTAACATTAGATATGATTAATAAGATAAAAACTCAAATGTTATAATGTACTTATAGGCAATTTACATGGCATTAAATTCTGAAGTAACTTGGGTAGCCCAAAGACTTACATCCTGTGCTGAAACAAGAGAAAGTGGGGCTGGGGTGTCAGAAAGAGAGGAGGGGGTTCTTCACATGTCAAGGAGGGATGACTCATCTTTACTCTAAAAGTAAAGATAGATTTGACTTCCCTTTACATACTTCTAGGTGATAAGGGAAAGGGTAGAGTTATAAGGGAGTGGTGATTTTTTTTTAATTAAGGGAAGGGTAAACAGGTTAAGAGAAAGGCAAGAACATCTGACCTCAGGAGTTGTCCTCCATTGTTCTAGGCTCAAGAGAGTCTTCATGTTAGAGTGGGGCATCTACAAGAGATCCCTTCTGAGAGACCTGGGGTAATCTGTTTTAGTGCTTCGATGTCTGGTGGTGAGTCCATGGAAGGGCGTAGGAGGATATGAGACAAAAACAAAATTGTCAAGCATTTGGGAAGTCTATCCATTCATTGTATTCCAAGTACTATACTGGGGACTAGGTAGGAGACTGAGGTAGACCAGACACAGAATTGCCCTGGGTTCTCACAGTTAAACATTTAAATTAGAGAGGCAGACAGGTTGCAGAAGGAATTACAACCCAGTGTGATATGGGTGGTATTGAGAGGTTCAACTCTACCAGCTTCCCTCAGAGATAATTTTGTACTCAGTCACTGCTCAGTCACTAGTGTGTGTGGGCATTCATTCATTATTATTCAGCAAACATCTATTAAGGACCTATCGTGTTTCAGATGGGCTCAGCATCAGAGATAAAGACATGAATAAATACATGAGGAAGTTTGGTTAAAGTCTTAAGGGATGAGTAAGAATTAGCTTGACAATTAGGAGAGAAGATGGTATGTGAAGGATGTCTCAGGCAGAGGGAAAGTATTGTATAAAGTAGCAGAAGCAAAGCCAAGAATAGCATGTTCGGAAACCTGAAAAGCAGTTCATTGTGATTAGGTTTGAAGTGGAAGTGTTAGTATGAGAGTTCCAGAAAAGACTGGAGCCTCACTCCAGGTTCTTGTATCCCATGTGTAAAATTAGCATGCAAGACATTTATTGACATAAGAGAGAAATAGTATACTTCTCAAGGTGATGTGAAGCTGGTTGGAATCAAGCAACCACTGACCCCTATTTTACTTGGAGTGCACATTTTTATGAGGGGTTTTCTCATCGCCTCTCCTTTTCTCTGCTCCAGGGTCATTTCTCGGTGGAGATTTTTAGGGAGAAATCTGTGGTTTCTAGGAACAGGTGTTTCCTCTAATGTGCATGTTCACTACTCATAATTCAGTCTGTTATAATGAGCTTAATGTATGGGTCCATATACAATTTTATGTTAGGTCTATTATAATGAGGTAGAGGTTACTCTGGATTGGACAAGCTGGTTAGTGCGCCTGCGCAGCCAACAGGTTTGCATTGATTCCGCTGGGTTGCCCTCTTAACTGTATTTTTGATCACAGGCAACTGCAGGAATGTATATGCTGCTCTCCCACAATTTCATCTGATCATTGCTGGATCTTGTATGCTGAAGTGTTTTCCCTTTCTCCATTCCAGCACCTCCCTAAGCTAGCCCATCTAACAGAAGCGCCAAAAATGAGACTAGGGATTTGGCAGAAGTCAAAGGTGACATGCTAAATAGTTTGGACTTTATCCCAAGGGTACTAACTGCCACAGAAATGGAAAGATTTTCAGTAGGAGGTGACACAATCAGGTTTATATTTTTTTAAAGAGGGAGGAAGGCAAGAAGGCAGTAAGGCAGGCAGGCGGCAGGCAGGAAGGAAGAGGAGGAAGGAGCGTTTTATTTATTTATTTAGTTGTTCCCCTTGGTCTTCCTCATGGGCCACAAACCCAGGTCCTGGGGCTGTATGAAGACTCTGCACAAGGCATGGGCTTAACACATGATGAAACATGGTACGCCATGAATTTGTTTTTTCAGAAGATTGATTTGACTGCAACAGGAAGATTGAGTTGGAGCGGGTAGACTAGAGACTGGAAGGATGGTTAGCAGTCTAGGTGAAAGGTGTTGAGGGTAGAACAAAGAATATAGCTGTATGGGAGGAGAGAAGAAATGTACATGGAAGAGAAATGAGAAATCTATTTGAAAGGGACTGCAAAGAAGAAGAGTAGAGGGTGGGGGGCTGGGGTATTTTTCCGCAGTGAAATTCTGACAATTAAGAAGAAGAAAAAGTGGGAGCTGTTTAAAGATAACAATGTAGTTACGTAGGAAGCTTTCTGTTAAGTTCAGATCTTACAGGGTCATGGGCAAAAGATGGAAAGAGAAGCAAATAATTAAGGGTGAATTAAGAACCTGTAGGAATTAGTATGACTCACTGTGAAATCATGGTTTAATAGTAGATTTTAGCCTAGTGTGTTTTCCTGTGAAAATTGTTGAGATATCTCTGAAACATTTCCTTCCTGTTTCATTATTGACATGGTTTTCTGATTCTACTTTTGCCATTTTGATTAATAATTTTATTAATCAATAGTAGAAATATTTTCTTAAAAACCAACTTGTAAGAAGTATCAGGATGGCTAAAGCTCAGCTTGAACTGAAGCTTTTTTGGCTCTGCCTGGGTCCCATCTCTGCTCCCCTTCTCCCTCCATAGTTGGAGTAATTTTCCTCCCACCAACAGGCCACATTTGTCCTAAAACAAGAAGGATTGAAGCAATCTTGCCCCCCACACTGGAACTAAGCATCAAGTAGTATCTTTGTCACCAGGCTTAATCTGATCTCAAGTTTCACTGAGGCTCTACCTCATTACCCAGTTCTTATCCCTGACTTTCTGCCTCATGTCCTCTGTCTGAGTCCAGTGTCTGAGTTACTCAGACACCTGGCTGATACCTGTCAAGGTCTGGGCCCAGTCAAGCTCTTTTAGTCCACTTTATAGGGAGACAGTTCTAGTTCCAAACCTCAATACAGTGGCTGAGATCTGATGGCTTACTGATGGGCTATTCTGATCCCAAATGCCCACTTGTATTTCTAAATGTCTTAATTCCCCTAGCCATGTTTGCTCTCCATTTGGATCCCCAGTTTTCCTAAGTTGTCACCTTCTGTCAGCTAGGTATACATTTGGCCACAAATAATAGACACCTCTGTAAGTAGCTTAACTAGACATTTATTTGTTTCAGATAATAGAAATCTCCTGGATACATGGTCCAGGACTGCCATGTCAGTTCAGCAATGCCATCAGGACCCTACCTTTTCATCTCCACTATTTTTGCTTTTTGGCTTGTTAATAGTGGGCCTCTCAGCTGCATTATAGATAGGAAGAAGGGGAAACAGCAAGAAAGTTAGGGACAAAGGAACTTATACAGAGGCTTTGTCTTTTTATTCAGAATGAAGCATTTGTCCCAGTGATATCTGCTCACATCTCTTTGACTAGATCTGTGTCCTATGGATACTCCTAACTGCAAAGGAAGCTGGGAAATTTAGCCCTTTTAGCTAGGTAAATTGTTGCTCTGAAGAGAGTGAGGCTTCTGTGAGGAAGGAAGAAGAACAAAAGCCTTATCGAGCAGACAATTGGTAGCATATGCCAGGAGCCCCAACCACCAACAGTCTCCTGGACCGCTTTTCTTATATTACTAAACACTTCATATACAGGGCTTTGATTGTTGGATTTGACTTACTCTTGGCAGCTATAGCTGGTTTGTTCCTCTAGCACAGTATAGAAGAGACCTGCCTGGTTTAACAACAGCCATGTGAAAAAGACCTTGATTTTATTATAAAGTCAATGCGAGCCAACAGAGAGATGCTGCTGCCAAAAGAGATAATTAGATTTTAGGCTGCATTAATAGAAGTATAGAACCAGAACAAGAGAAAAGATGGTTCTGCCATTCTCTATACTTGTTACCTCCCTCCCACAGCACTGTGCTCCATTATGGACAAACCACTTAAACAGGGACACAATGACCAAGTACAAGATGCCCAAACGTGAGTCACTGGGTTGGGACACCAGCAGTCATATGATAAGTGGTTGTAGGAATTGGACTTATTTGATATAAATATAGAGACCCATGGAAGAGATGCATAAAAGAAAGATCCTAAGTAGTTATTCACGTTAGGGCTCAGCACCAGGGAGATTACAGTCAGCAGTATACTATCAAATGGTTAAGTAGGAGGATATGAGAACTGAGAACAATAAAAACAAATACATATATGTACCAGATACTCTTCTAAGCATTTACATATATAAACCCACTTTATCCTCTATGACAGTTGTGTGAGGTAGGAACTGTTATCTCCATTTTCCAGATAAAAATGATGAAGGACAGACAGGTGAAGTCACTTTTCTAAGGTTATAGTTAGCAAGTTAGCAAGCAACTGAGGCAGAATTTGAACACAAGAGTTCATACATATCTCACCTCATCTCAGAAGAGGGTTAGTGATTCTGGGTAATTGCCTAAATTTGAACATCAGTTAGCATTTACAGATTGCTTGATTATGTGGCAGTGCTGAGTAATTGACTCTGATGGGAGCAGAGATGGAGGGCCTCCTTGTAAGACCTACTACCTGGGGATTCTTCTTAGGTATTTTGATTCCTTCATAGTCAAAACCAAGAGAAGTCAGTGTTCCCATTTTAGTCCACTTTTGGCTTTTGCTCTCTTGTCCAGTTTCTTATATGAGTAATCAGTCTCATCCTCAGATAACTGACAGAGTGATCTCACCCTAGAACCCCCACTGGGATCCCCATTACACCAGAGTTTGTAATATGCAGTCTGCAGCTCATGCAGCTGCCACACACCTGGGCCAAGGGAGTCAGTTTTCTGCTACCAGGCACAGGGCCTGATAACGCCTCAAATAAAGTAGGATTAAATGCAACCTGCCCCACATCTCCTAAAACCCTAAGTCCACTCTCAAAGTATAAGCCTAACACCATACTCACACCGATTCTCATACTGCTCTGCGTTTTTCTGGGGTCAATCCATCCCTTCAGTTTTTCTCCATCTCCCTAAGCCTTCCAGCAGAGTCCTCATGATGAGCTGCAATATAATCTGCATTGTCTTTTACCTAACAGAAACATAGTTTTACCCAGAGGATTGTTTCCCCTGCCCTGCTGCCTTCTTACATGAAGGCTGCTTCTTGTCTTTTCCAAGAAGTTGGGTTAAGTGACTTACTTGAACCCCTCTTGCAAAAAGTTCAGCACTTTTGAGACTCATATCATTTTGATATTTCATTCACTCCTCACTGCTATCATGTACAGGTCTCCTGGTCATATCTTCCATAGTCGGTTGAATTGTTTCCCCCCACCAAAATATGCTAAAGCCCTAATTCCTGGTAATTGTGAGGGTGATCTTATTCGGAAATAGGCTCCCTGTAGATGTACTCAAGCTAAGATGGGGTTAACACTGGATTAAGATGGGCCCTTGTCTGCTGGCTGGTATCCTTATAAGAAGGGGAAATTTTGGACACAGAGACACACACAGAGGCAAAATGACCCTGTAATGACAGAGGCAGAGATCAGAATAATAGATCAAGACAAGGAAATCAAGACAGGGAAAAACCAAGGATTTCTGACAAACACCAGAAACTAGGAGGAGGCATGGAATAGATTCTCCCTCAGAAACCCTAGGAGAAAAAAAACCCACCAACACCTTGATTTAGGATATGAGGCCTCCAGAATTGTGAGAAAATTAATTTCTGTAGTGTTTTTTTAAAGGAAAGGTGCAGGCAGGAATCAAGGAGACTAGGCAGGTAGGCAGGAAGAGTGAGGAGGAGGAAGCATCTTTATCTTATTTTTCATTCAGTTGTTCACACTGGTTGCTTCCATCCTTCCCCACCCCGCCGGATCCAGAACTCAAAAGTATGTAGCTTCCTCCTTCAGAGGCAATTGACCTAACCAATGCTCTATCAGGGCCTGGAAGCCAAATTTCTGGGTTTTTTAAGCACACAGATTGCAGTAATTTGTTAGAGAAGTCCTAGGAAATGATACTGGTTTTCTCAATGAAGACTTTGGTTTATGTCTCATTGACTTTCACACCCACGACTGTAAAGTCTTGCCGTCATCCTAGATGATTTCAGTGTCCATGTTGATGATTCAGCTATCACTTGGACCTCCTGGTCCCTAAATAGCCTCATCTCTTTAACTCTATCTCAGCCACCTGGCTCCATTGTCACAAACTGACCTGCTCCACTATAAATTACTGATCTCAGTTGAACCCTCAGCACTGCTTCACAATCTGCTAGGTACTAAATTTCCTTAGCGCCTCTCACCCTCCAGAATGACAGTTTCAAATATTCTCTACTCTTTTCTTAACTCTTCAACCCCTGTGTCCATACTCTTACTCTCACCCCTGGAAGCTAATCTCATCATAAATCTCCCTGAGAAGACTGAAAGCATCAGGCAGGGCCTCCACTTCTCACAGTATTTCAACCATCAACATCCTCTGTAGTATTTTCCTCCTGTAATGGTGGAGAGCTGTCTTCATCTCAGAGGATCATTCCTTCCACTGTTGTTTTATAGCCTATTCCTTCCTACCTTCTCACACTATTAACTACCCTTTTTTATCCTATGCATTCAACCTCTTTTTCTCAAGTGGACACTTCCTAGTGCCAGGTAAAATGGCCTCTCACATCTTTGAATAATGCCCCCCTTCAGCTTCAAATACCCTTCAGGTATCACTCTGTCTTCTCCCCTCCCAAATAAATTTTGAAAAGAGTTGTCTACATTCACTTCTCAGTCTATTCTAATTATGCCTCTGCCCCATCACTACCCTGAATATGCCTTTGCTAAGGTCATCAAGGACCTTCATGTCATAAAATCCAAAGGATGCTTTCAATCCATATCTTAAATTCTTGGTGGCAGTTGACATTATTGACCACTCTTCTTTTAGCCCACTTACTTTGTTTTTCTTTGACATTTTCGAGAACTCCTATGGTTTCCTTTCAAATCTCATTTTTCTCTAACTGGCTTTTAAATGTTGGTGTTCCTTAAAGCTGCCTTATCTTCTCTGTATTCTCTCACTAGGAAATCTCGTTATATAGGTAGCATAGATCTCATATTTATAGCAATACCTAGATTGACTAAAACACTACTCAAATTCAAAACATTCAAGAGCAAGCCTATGATCTTGGCTCTGAGATCTGGTTCTCTGCCAGTTTCTCCTTTTTCAGTGAACCACTCCCTGAAACATCCATACTCTATTGCAATTCAGAAACCTAGGAGTCATTCTTGGCAACTCCTCTCCTTCTGATGTAATCCATCACTAGGTTCTCTATCCATTTTACCTCCTTAAAAGTTTCTTTGGCATGTCCTGGTGGAGTAGGAGTTTGGTCAGATGCCTTTGGCTGGTGTAGTCTATGTACATCCTGAGGACCAGGGTTCAAGACTTGGGGACAGAGGAAATAATCAAGATGAACAACTAAATAAAATAAAGTGCTTCTTCCTCTTCTCTCATCCTGCCTGCCTACTTGCCTTCATTCCTGCCTGCACCTTTAGTTAAAAAAATCTCCTAGTTCATCTACATTTTCCCAATGACACTGTCACCCAACACCCTTGTTCACATTACCATCACTTCTCACTTTATTAAAATAGACTGGTATCTATGCATCCAGGCTGACTTCACTCCAACCTAGTTTCTACACAGTAATCAGAGTAGTGTTTTCAAAAGTTAAATCTGATTGTTTTCATCTTTTATGAAAACCCTCCAATAATGTTTTATAACCCAAAACATAAAGAAGAGTCATTAAGAAGGCCTACAAGGTACTATAAATTCTTGTACAAGCTTACATCTCAAGCCTTAGCTCACATTATTTTATTTCTTAAGCTCCAGCCACTCAGCCTTCTTTCCTACATTTAAAATTGCCATGGGGTAGACTTCTACTTCCAAAGCTCTTTCAAGTTTATCATTAACTGACAAATATTGCTCTACTTTTTATCTTTCCTGTTTAAATTTAAAGTCATTTCTACATGCTTCTTATAGCAAGGATGAAAGTACAGCACCCCAGCTATATCCACAGAGTTTTTAATAAAGTTTATAGTTTGGGGATGAGTAAGTTCATATATCTCACAGTACAGAGAATTTAAGTGCAGCCTGTGACATAATCTGATCCTTGTTATACTGTATTGTGGGCAACTCTTGATATTTAGATGTTAAGGATTGTACAAGACTGAGTGTTTTTCAATGTTGGGTTTCACCTGAACTATGGGGTAATAAGTGATATCAATCACAACAGAGTCCCAAGTATCACCTGAGAAATATATTCTTCAGAGAGGGAAACAGGGCTAAGGAGGAGACCTGTAGGAAGTCTGAGACTTGGGTTTTTGTAGTATTGTCCAGGAAGGGAACCCAGCCCTGAAATATTTTCTCAGTGAGGTTGGAAAGAAGTAACTGCCCTATAAATGCAGACAAGGAGAAGAGAGAAGGAGCCAGGTGCCTGAATATAGCACAAACAGAATGTATGAATCCGAGAGAAGGATTAGTTATGGTTGAGTCTGAGATGTGTGCTGTGGAAGCTGAGCTATTTCAGGTCCTGCTGCAGCCCTGTGTTTCCCCCAGAGTGCTTCAAGAACTTCTTTATGCAAGCACTTCCTGCTGCCCTGCTGTGCCCTGGGAAAATCAGATAGGTTTTGTGACCCTCTGGGGCCAGGATGTTAAAAAGAGAGTGGCACATGCCTTAAGCTGGGTATATGGCAGCAGAGGGCAATAAGAAAAGACAAAGCCCTGTCATGGGGCCCTCCATTGGGATACTGGGAGTGAGGGCTTCCCTCCTGCATGTCCTTTCCAAGGTCTTCTTTCCTCCAATCTGGGAGGCTCCACTTTCTGTTTTACTAAGGGAGTGGCAGAGTATAGAACTAGGGCACTAAGGGAAAGTAGAGATTCATTGGGCCAGAGTTGGGAGGTGACCACAGCACCTTCCCTCATGAAAACTCTCCTCCATGAACTGGGTTTCTTCTAATAAGAGAGGGAGGCAGTTTCTTCATTCACTGGGTACTTTGCATGAGTCAACAAGAAACCTATTTGTAGTGTTGGAGGCGTATTCTTTCTGGAGCCAGTTCCATAGGATGGGCAAGGCCTTAGCCAAAAGTTGCCTGGTCTGGTATCTCATCTCATGTAGCTTGCTTGTGAAGAAAGCCTTGCTCTACAACTTCCTGCCTTGTGGTGCCAGGGGGAGCTGTCTAGCAAAGTTGGTGAACCACAGGCCCCCATGTCAAGGAAGGTACTCCATCCTTTACAACTCAACACTAAGTCATGGTGCTCATTCTCTGAAACCAGAGGAGTTGGATATGAAAAAGAACTGAGTGGAGGTCTTAAAGCAGCAGAAATGTGCTGAGCACTAGAGTCTGAATCACCTTGGATGCTGATCTGTACATGACCTGGGACTTAAATCCACCAAGGCCTGGGTTGCCTGAACTTAGTAGCTTCTCCTTCAGTCCTCACAACCTGCTCCTGTACTGCTTCTGAGTGGGGGATCCACACCCTGGCATGTGCTGCATTTTGACTCTGTAGCTTTCCTACCCCATGGAGGATGTATGGGTCCTCCCCTGAGATTTGGACAATGGTATAGTGATCTAGAATTTGCCCCTTTCAGCTGGCATTGTAAGCTCTAGTCTATGACTCCCATTGTCTTTGGGAATCAGCATAATGGTAGTGGAAACAGCACAGACTTTGGATTCAGTCCGGTGGGGTTTACATCCCAGCTCCACATTTCTAAGCACAAGTGATCAGAACCTGTTTCCCTATCAGTAAAATAGAGGGTGAGTGGGGTGGAAATAGCTACTTTGTAAATTTACTGTGTAGATAAAATGTCATTATGGCTCTAAAGTGCTTTTTACAGGATTCTGAGTACATATTAATCTACCGTGAAGTGTTCTTTGTAGCACAAAGTAAGCATTCCCTTTTTGTTCTCTCCTAGTGCCTTTCTATTTTATTCTATTGCTTGAGACACATTCACCAGCAGCTATTAAGTCTGTTCTCTGCTGGGAAGAGATTCCCCAAAGGGGCAATTTCTGTGTATGGCAGAGACTTGTGGGCTTGTTGCTCGTTCTCATCCTCTAGAGTGAATATCCTCAGAGATACAGATTGCCCATGCAGGGAAAGGGTGTGTACATGGCCTTGCTTCAGGGATAAGATGGGAGAAACATGTTTAGGTGTTGTTGGGTGAGGGTGATCCTTGCTCTAAGAATAAAGAAGGCCAATGGGAAAAGCCTTACAGAGTTTTCCAGTGGCTATCTTAAGAGGGAATTCCAAGACAGAGCTCAAATTCTTCCATCTGGAGACTTTGGAAGACAAAGACTTCACCATTATATGTTCATTCCACTGTAGGAATTCACCAAACCTGTTGTGTGCAATGCATTGCTTTGTTACCTTATTCTATTTTGTCTTGGTTGTGGTCAGCAGCAGTCTTTACCTGATGATTGTCTTTAGATTTATCTTTGGTGGAGTGCCAGGATGTTACCTCACTCTGTAGTCAGTCCAAAAGAGAACTGTGCTCCAACCAAAGGGATAAATGCCAAGGGCAGCTTTAGAGAAGAAAGGAAAGGAGGCTAAATCCCTAGGCCTTCAGAAAGGAAGCCAGATCTCTTAGAGTTGGTCTGAACCTGCAAGTGGTATGAGAACGTAGGAGGAAAAGCATGTTAGGCCTCCATAGGGCATCCCTTGGGGAAGTTCAGCACTTTCACACATTGGTATAAACCCATATCTGGGCCTATTTATTCTATAAACTGTAAGGTCTCCAGAGTGGGTGTCATCTTGGACTCTGTTACTTCAATTAATAGGTTCTCTTTCTGTTCTAAAGTATGAGCTCACTTTTAGATCTCTGGTCTTTCAGGAGTACTTCTGGCTTTCAGTTCTTGCAGAATGTTGAGGGCCAATATCCTCTGAGTTTAGTAATGATCACACTCACTCTCTTTCCAAAGAAATAACTGATGACTTACCCTTTTTACCCTTTTTTTTGTGTATACAGGGAGAGATCCTTAGTTGGATTCTTACAATGTCCGAACATCCTACATTTATGGACCATAAAAGAAAGAAGAAAGGTTTCCAAGACAAAGAGATTGGTAGACATAGGGAAACGCTATTACTGGAGTGATCTGGTGGGAAGTTGAGGCAGCTCTTTTGTAGACTGGGAGAACTCAGACTAGAATATTAAAACTGAAATAAGAATGTTTCTTTCTATATGAGAGTCAATTAGGGAAGGAGATATGTCTGAGCACATAGTAAAGACTGAAATAAATTATATGAAAATATTTCCCTCCTTTACCATGCGTTGGACTTCTCTATTGTAGCGTTTTGGGACTCTAATGCTACCCCACTGTCCTGGAGCCTTTCATTTTGTCTGATTGCTTTGATTGCTCTTTGGACCTCCCCCATCCTCTCTATCAAGTCAGGTCTGCATTGGCCTGTAGGGAAATGATGTTGCCTGGGACTAAGTTGACCCAGGTACAGACCCAAACAGGTTCCAACCCAGGAGTTCTGAGTCTAGGCTAAGTTTCTGTAAATTGGCCTCTGCTGCGCCCCATGGTAACTGAGTTTACTTTTACTCACCGGAGGTGATTTCTGAAAAAAAGGCTATAGGACTTTTAAATTACTGGCCACTTTCCCTCGCGCCTTGTAGCCGCCAGGACTATCTCTGAGGTGCTGCCAGGAACATGGCTCTTTCTGGTGCCAAAAAGCAGGACACAACTCAGTCAAGTTGAGACCAGTGAGTTTTGGCTTTGACTGGGAAGTGATGTGCTTACTTTGGCCTGTATCCAGACTCCCTACCTCAGAGATCCTCTATGGAAATGGTAAGTTAATGAGAAGAACAGTGTTCAAGCCACTAGGAATGTGATTTCTCTAAGAGCATGCTCAAACTCAAAATCACCAGCCTGAAGCCCCAAGAAAATATCTCAAAGTCTAAGAACATGCGCTTTCCAAGTATGCCTAGAAGTTAACCAGGAGCCATGATTCAGCTTCTATTGCTCTTTGTCAGGGTCAGAGGTGACCCAGAGCCCAACTGACTCATGTTCCACCCTCTGGACTCTGTGTACCTTTGGGCATTAGGGTATAGGTGGGAGAGGAAGCAGGTTCTTTTTTTTTTTTTTAAGGAAAGGTGCAGGTAGGAATGAAGGCTAATTAACAGGAAGAGAAAGGAGGAAGAAGCATTTTATTTTATTCAGTTGTTCATCCTAGTTGTTCCTCCCAGCCCCGGGATGCAAACCTGGGTCCTTGGGATGTATGTGGAATTTACCCAGTTGGAGGCAGCACCCCTAACCACTACACCACCAAGAAGCAGGTTCTAGATCTGAAGCAAAAGATATAGGCTCTCTCACAGACCTCAGGGAAATGTCTTGTTGCTCTCAAAGAGAGTACCACTTTACCCACAGTCAGACAAATGGGATCCCAGGCTAAGCCTGAGGACCCAGGCAGAGATAAGATAGGTAATGGAGGGTTTATGCTTCTCTGAGCATGAGCTGGCTGAGTGAAATACTGCTAGCTGGAGAATTGGGTGGGGAGAGGAGTAGATCTAGCCAACTCCTGCCCTGGACTCCAAGTTCACTTATCAGCATTCTGGAAAACTGATGGTCATCCCCACTGCTGACTCCTTTCTTTGGGCATCTCTTGTACAACACTTTGCTGTATCCCAGACCAGTATCCTATCCCAGAGCCAGACCTTGATCTATCTGGGTACTAAGTTATAAATCTGGAATCATAATAATAAAGCCCTCTGAGTACTTTACATGTATTAGTCCATTAATTTCATCAAAAGCCTTGTGAAAAAATGTCATTTTTATTTTTCACAGATGAATAAGTCAAGACTCTGAGGAGTGAGATGATTGCCACAGACTCCCATAGCTAGGTTTTCGAGGGTTCTCTTACATGTCTATTTGACTTTAAAGTCAGGATTCTTCCACAATGTTATTCTGCCACTTTTTGTCATTTTAGATCCCTTCCTCTTACTGATCCTTTATATCTACCAGATATCAAATCTACTTTATAAATAGCTCCTTAATTTGAGGTAAAATTTACATAGAGTGAATGCACATATCCTAAATGTTTTTCATAAATGTGTGTATCATATTTCTATCACTCTAAATCAATATATAAAACATCACACTTGAAAATTTTCTCATTTCCACTTTGTTATTCCCTGTCCCCCAGAGGAAACTATATATATATATATATATATATATATATATATACATATATATGTGTATATATATGTTATGTGTATATATATACATATATACATACATATGTATATATATATACACACATTTCTGTTACTATAGATTATTTCTCTTGATACAATGTTTTTCATATTCTATATGTTGTTGTGTTGGGAAAATAATAATTAATAATAATATATGAAAATAATATACCTTATGTAAATTAGATCAGGAAGTTAGAAAGAGAATTCTCACACACTCTCAGATTCTGGTTGGAAGAAATAGGCCTTGCATCTCCCACAGGAAGTGATACTACTTTGTTACCCCAACAAAAAGGTGGAGACTCCTTCTTACCCAGCAAGAGCTTAGAATGCCATAGCCAGCAAATGAGTAGTCACTACCCTTGGAACTTCCAGTTTCCTTTGATAGATTCTTCTATTACAATAGTACCTTTACAATCTATATAAAAGGATTTCTTATTTTGTCCTGGGAAGGTATGCATGTGTTTTTGCCATGAGACGCCTATTTCTTAACTGATTCTAGTTCTTGTTTCTGAATAAACTCATTTTTCTGATGAAATAATTAGATGAGTATTTGAGGTCAACTGTGTGTATCAAATACTTGATGTCCTTTTGGAAACAGAGACAAGACGGAGCTTGTGAGTATTCAGGTTGGTGCAATTTTTAATTTATTTTTTATTGTAGTAATTATTCTACACATTAAAATAATTTCCTATGTATAAGTTCCCATTTTCTTAGATATATTTCAAGACACCATGCACTCCACCAAATCACCAAGTGTTCTTCCCCGTTGTCCAGTGGGCTTCACCACCATTTGCCCCCGCCCCCCCCATTTCCCTTTGGTAACCTTGGTTCTTTTGCAAATGTTTCAGGGTTGGTTATGTCTCATCTCTTCCTTTGTTTTCTCTATTCGCATTCCACCTGTGAGTGAGGTCATCTAGTGTCTGTCCTTTTGACTTGTTTCACTTAGTATAATCCCCTCTAGATCCATCCATATGGATTCAAATAACAGGGTTTCATCTCTTCTAAGGGCTGGGTAGTATTCCATTGGATATATGTACCACATCTTCTTTATCCATTCATCTGATGTGGACACAGGTAATTTCCAGTTTTTAGCTATTGTGAATATGGTTGCAATAAACATGGAGGTGCCTAAATCCATGGAAATAGTTCTTTGATATTTTGGTTTTGGTTGTTGTTTTGCTTTTAACTTCATATATTTGAATGTCATTTCTCTGCCCATCTTTCGTGTCTATTTTTGCTTCTAATTCACAGCCACTCCTCAGGGGCCAGGCCTTGAGCAAGTGCAAGTTTTCTTGAGTACCTGGGTTGATCTGCTTCACTTGGTATCCCCTCCCAGTTAGCCTCAACTCATTGTTAGCTGATTTTTCTGTTTTTTAAATGATGTTCTGGAACATAAATTGATCCATGATCTAATACGATTAAAGAGCCCCTTTGTAGGAGCAGGGTGTTACCAATCTTTGCTATTGTTGAGATCCCAGGTAGAGTCTTCTTAGCTGTTAATTTGCAAGTCTCTCTGTTAAGCTTCTAGATGGCATAACATTTTGCTTGTTGCTTTGAGTATTCTAGAGCTACTAGCCTCCTTTTGCTCACCACCAACACCTCCATTGTTTTCAACAGTATTTCAGTTATGAACTTCCCCACACTCTTTTCCAAATAGCATCAGTTCCCTTGGAGAGAATTACTGTGCTGTCTATTCTCATGGTTTGTCTTTCCCCTGGGCAGAACCTCTGTGCCATTTTATAGGAGTCGAAGTTGTAAAGAAGTGGCCCCATTCTGCCAGAATTACACCACTTCTCTGTGAGCTGGGCTCACAGCTGGGACAGTACTAGCCCCTTTTCGATTTGTCCTTCTATTCTATAATGCTAGAACAGGGGTATTTTGGTGCCTAGCTTTCTCTAACTGTCATGCATGGAGTACAGCCTCTGTCTTATCAGTGAAAGCTGGATTAGAGAAGGAAATCTGGTCCTCTTGTCAGTGTCTATCGAAAATAGAGCTTCTACAATATAACATGTAGAAGGATGAGAGATTCTGGTGGCCTGGCCCCCCAAAGGTGAGACTTATAATGAGGTGGAAAGAGAGCTTGTCTCTTTGGATTCATATATCTGATGTAGGAGCTGGGGTGTTGCTAAAGAAGCATATCATGATTCAAATGACAAACTTGCACCATTGCACCTTTTTTTGAGTAGATGTATCTCCATTCGTTGTATACACTTAGGGTACTTTCCAGAGACTTTAATGGTTGTTTTCAAAATAATTTCCAAAAGTGAAATAGTTGTTTTACTAATGAGAGGGTCCATAGTGTCCCTCATATTGCCTTTCTGGAAGTGATCTTGTTCTTTTTATTGTTGAGTAATATTCCATTATATGGATACCATGTTCATTATAGTTATTTAAAAATTAAGCTTATGTTGAGATAATTTGTTTTTATAGGCTAAAAGCCTATTCTTATTTGATTTAGTTCATTTGTTTGCTTGGTTTCTCTATTTACCACATATGAGTGAAATCATGATGTTTGTCTTTCTCATTTTGGCTTATTCTCACTAAGCATAATTCCCTCTAGGTTCATCCATGTTGCAAATGACAGCATTTTGTATTTTTTATAGCTGTGTAGTATTCCATCATGTACATATGCCACTTTTTAAAATCTACTCATCTGTCGATGGAGACTTAGGTTGTTTCCATCTCTCGGCATTTAAAATGAGGCTAACATGGGAAGTGCAAATTATCTCTTTCAATTAGCATTGTCTTTAAAGGGGAAATAACCAGAAGTGGGATAACTGGAGCATATGGAATTTGTATTTTTTATTTTTGAGGAATTTTTATACTATTTTCCAAAATGGTTGCAGCAATTACACTTTTATCAACAGTGTGTAAGGACACCCTAGATAGCTTGAACAGACCAATCACAAGCACAGATACTTAAACAGTCCTCAAGTTTCCCAAAATAAAAAAGCCAAGAAACAGATGGTTTCACTAGTGAATTCTACTAAATATTCAAGGACAATTTAATACCTATCCTTAAACTCTTCCACAAAATCAAAGATTAAAAACACTCCAAAATATATTTTATAAAGACAATATTACCCTGATCCGAAAACCAGACAAGAACAGCACCAAAACAGAAAATGAAAGACTGATATCATCAATGAACATAAATGCAAAAATCCTCAACAAAATGCTGAAACCGAATTCAACACTACATTAGAAGAATTATACATCATGACCAAATGGGATTTATGCAGGGAATGCAAGAATTGTTCAACATGTGCAAATCAAATTGCATTAACAAAGGAGAAAAGCAAAATCATATGATCGTATCAATAGAAGAAGAAAAATATATGACAGTATTCTACATCCATTTGTGGTAAAATCTTTCACTAAAAATGGGAATAGAAGGCACACACTTCAACTTAGTAATGGTCACATATATCACATCCACAGCTAATATTATATTCGATGGTAAAAATTCTAAAAGCTTTTCCCTTAAGATCTGGAACAAGACAAGCATGCCACTCTCACCATTGCTGGTCAACATAGTTCTGGAGGTCTAGCCAGGGCAATTAGGCAAGAAAAAGACATGAAAGGAAGCTACATAGTATAATAATAAATAAATAAAATGATCACTATTTGCAGATAAAAGACATTGCACTTAGAAAACCCTAAAGGCTCATATAAATTACTAGAAAAAACAACGAATACTATAAAGTTCAGGATACAAAATCAATACACAAAAATGGTGGCATTTCTATATGAGAAATTCAACTAGAGGAAGAAATCCTGTTTATAAACACATCAAAAATATAAAATATCTGAGAATAATCTTTTTTAAGGCAAGGTGCAGGCAGGAATGAAGGCAAGTAGGCAGGCAGGAAGAGACAGGAGGAGGAAGTATCTTTATTTTTTACTTTTATTTAATTGTTTACATTGGTTGCTTACTCCTGGGCTTGGGACGTGAACCCAGGGGTATGTGACTTGCTCCTTTGGAGGCAACTGACCTAACTGTTGCTCCACCTGGGTGTGTGTACCTCTGAGAATAATCTTAAGAAAAGGGGTGAATGACCTGTACACTGAAAATTATAAGACATTGTTAAAGGAAAAAGGAGAAGGCTCAAAAAGATAGAAAGATAGTCCAGGTATGTGGATTTGAAGAATTAACACAATTAAAATAGTTATCTTACCCAAAGCAATACACAAATTCAATGCATTTCCTGTCAGAATTCCAATGGCATTTTTCAAGAAAGTAGAACAAACAATACTAAAATCTTTATGGAACCACAAAAGGCCTCAAAAAGCCAAAGCTATCCTTGGAAAAAAAGAAGTGTAGGAATCACACTCCCTAACTTCAAAATATACCGCAGAGTGAGTGTCATCAAAACAGTTTGGTACTGAAATTAAAATAGACACAGAGATAAATGGAATAAAATTGAGACCCCAGAAATAAAACCACACACATACAGTATGTATACTCAACGGAATGCTGCTTAATTATTTAAGATGAAATTGTGCTTTTTGTAACAACCTGGAAGTCATTATGTTAAGTGGAATCACATAGAGGTATAAATAAAAATATGGAATGGAATATGTGGAATATAAAGAAGTTGAGTTGATGAACTAAGACAACAAAACTTTAAGGAGTGCAAAACTGTAGTTACCGGAAAGGGGAGGAGGGAGGAAATAAGGGGTTGGAAAAAAGATACCATGAATTCTATTGACTAGTCCTCAAGTTTACAGATACTATCCTCTGTCATCTCCAATCTACTATTTTTAGATTAATTTTCTTGAAGAAACATTGCATCATAACATTATATAAGTTTAAGATATGCATCATTTGAAATCAACATCTGCATACAATACATGAAATTGACAATTACCTGTCCAGTTCTGTGGTTTATTTCTTCTACCCACTTTGCCCACACGCCCACTTCCCTTTTTGTAACCACTAGTTTTAGTTTACAGACTAAAAGTCTAAGTTTTTTTAATTAGTTAATTTTTATTGGTTTCTTTATATACCACATATGAATGAAATCATATGATGTCTGCCTTTCTAATTTTGTCTTATCTCACTAACATAATTCCCTCTAGGTACATCCGTGTTGTTGCAAATGGCAGGATTTCATCTTTTTTGAAATCTACATAGTATTACATTTTTATATATACCCTATCTTCTTTATTTATCTGTGGATGGGCATTTAGGTTCTGTCTATCTCTTGATTATTATAAATAACACTGTGATAAACATGGGGTGTACATACATAGCTTTCCATTAGTGTCGTGTTTTTAGGGTGTATAACCAGAAGTAGGATAGCTGCATCATATTGAATTTCCATTCTCAATTTTTGAGGCATCTTCATACTGTTTTCCATAATGGTTGCACCAATTTACACTCTCACCAACACTGTATAAGTGTTCCCTTGTCTCAATATCCTCACCAACACTTGCTTCCCATCTTTTGGATAATAGCCATTCTGTTTGGATTTATACTACCCTAATAACAGAGAGGTAGAACATCTTTTCAACGTGCCTGTTGATTACCTGTATGTCATTTTTAGAGATGTGTCTCTTCAGATCTTAGGTCTCTTTTTAAAGTTTGATTGATTATTTTTCTAGTTTTATGAGATCTTTACATATTTTGGGTATAAACCCCTTGTCAGATGCATGGTGTGCAATTATCTTCTTCCATTTGGTAGGATACCTTTTAATTTTGATGAGAGTTTCTTTTGCTGTGCAGAAGCTTTTTAGTTTGATCTAGTCCTATTTGTTTATTTTGGGTTTATTTCCTTTGTTATTGGAGTCAAGTTTCCAAAGACAGCTCTTAAGCTAATGTCAAGGAGTGTCTTACCTGTGTTTTCTTCTATTAATTTTATGTTTTCGGGTATTACATCCAAGTCTTTAATCCATTTTGAATTAATTTTCTGTATGAGATTAGGTTGTGATCAACTTACTGCATGTGTCCATTGAATTTTCTCAACATCATTTATTGAAAAGATTTTCCTGGCCTCATTATATGTTCTTGGCTTCTTTGTCACAAATTAATCATCCCTAGATGTGTGGCTTTATTTCTAGGCTCTCAATTCTGTTTTGTTGATCTGTGTGTTTTTATTCCAATACCTTGCTGACTTCATTACTATTGCTTTGTAGTATAGTTTGAAGTCAAGGAACATGACATACCCATTTTTGTTCTCTTTTTCCTCAGTATTGTTTTGCTACTAAGGGCCTTTTATAGCTCCTAATAAATTTCATATGTTTTATTCTATTTTTGTGATGAACGTTGTTGGTATTTTGGTGGGATTGCATTCAATTTCTATGTAACTTTAGGTATAATGGTCATTTTAACAATATCAGTTCTTCAATCCATGAGAATGGAATATCTTTCCATTTCTTTCTACCTTCTATTTGTTTTAAAAATGTCTTGTAATTTTCAATATACAGGTATTTCACCTCCTTTGTTAAGTTTATTCCAAGGTATTCAATTTTTTTCTATTGTATACAGGATTAGCTTTCTTAATTTCTTTATCTTTTAC
This sequence comes from Solenodon paradoxus, assembly GCA_004363575.1. Taxonomy (NCBI): domain Eukaryota; kingdom Metazoa; phylum Chordata; class Mammalia; order Eulipotyphla; family Solenodontidae; genus Solenodon; species Solenodon paradoxus. Next base: position 88,264 of record RJWH01004287.1, on the reverse strand, counting down.
CTCAGTGGTTGCATATAAAATGCAACATATTTTTGGATTTTAATTTTTCAGTCTTCCACTTTACTGTACTAATTATTTCTAGCATCTTTTTTACTGAAGTCTTGGAGTTTTCTATTTTTATGTCATCTGCAAGTAGTGATAGTTTTACCTCTTCCTTTCCAATTTAATTAACTTCTATATACTTTTCTTATCTAATTGCACGACTTATAGCTCTATATTAAATAATACTGGAGAGACTAGATGTCTTTGTCTTGTTACTGATCTTATAGAAACAGCTTTCTGTGTTTTCCCAGTGAGTATGATGTTGGCTATGGATTTGTCATATGCAGTTTTTATGATGTTGTGATGCATTCTGTCCATAGCCACTTTGTATTTTTTAGCATATTAAGGTATTGAATTTTATCAAATGCTTTTTCTGTGTCTAGTGAGATAATCATATGATTTCATCCTTTTTGTTGATGTAGCATATCACATTTATTGATTTGCATATGTTGAAACAATTGTATCGCTGGAGTGGATTCCACTTGATCATTGTGTATAATTCATTGATGAGTTATTCAATTTCTTTTGTTTGTAATTTGCTGACAATTTTGCATCACTATTCATTAGAGATATTGGTCTGTAATTTTCTTTTTTAATGATGTCCTTATCTGGCTGTGGAATCAAAGTAATGTTGGCATCATAAAAAGTGTTTGGAAGCTTGCCTTCCATAATTTTTTGGAAATGTATGAGAAAGACTGGCATTCTTAAAAGTTTGGTAGACTTTATTAGTGAGTCTCTTTGGTCTGGGAATTTTTATTTTTTGGTAGATTTTTCACTGCTGTTTCGATGTCTGTGTTTGTGATTGTTCTGTTCAAATCTTCTATTTCTTCTTGATTTAGTTTTAGAATGCTTTATGCTTCTAAGAATTTGTCCATTTCTTCTAGGTAATCAAATTTGTTGCTATACAGGTGTTCATAATACTCTAGTATAAATCTTTGAATCTCTGTAATATGTGTTGTAATTTCTCTTTCATTTCTGATTTTATTTATTTTTGTTTACACTTTCTCTTTATTATGATTCTGGCCAATGATTTGTCTATTTTGTTTGTCTTTTCAAAGATGCTGCTTTTTGTTTCATTGATTTTTTGAAAAGTGATTTGACCTTTATATCATTTACTTCTATTCTATTTTTTAATAGTTTTTTCCTTCTATTGACTTTTGGTTTCACTTCTTTTTCTAGTTCTTTTAGATGCAGAATTAGGTTTTTAATTTATGATTCTTCTTCTTTCCTGGGGTAAGCCTATGGTAGTATACATTTCCTTCTTAATATTGCTTTTGCTAAATCCCATAGTTTCTTATAATTCATGTCTTCATTTTTATTTAACTTCTTGTATTTCTTTATTTCATATTTGATTTCTTCATTGACCCAAAAGTTGTTTAGAAACATGTTCTTTATTCTCTGTTCCTTTGAAATTTCCCCCTCTTCACTATTTTGGTTCATTTCTAGTTTCATACTATTATGATCCAAGAAGATGCTAGATGTGATATCAATCTTTGTAAATTTTTGAAACCTGTTTTGTGCCCCAACATATCATCTAACTGAGAATGTTTCATAAGTACTTGAAAAGAATGTTCAGTCTATTGGGTTGAAATACTCTATAGATATCTATTGAATCAATCTCATCTAATTTGTCATTTAAGTTCATCATTTCCTCATTGATTTTCTATCTTGATGATCTGTCCATTACTTCAAGTGGGGTTTTAAAGTCTCCTACTATTATTGTGTTGCTGTCAGTGTTCCCCTTTATGTCTGCTAATCTTTGTTTGAAATATTTGGGTGCTCCTAATTGGGCACACATATATTGATAGATGTTATGTCTTCCCGTTTTACTGATCTGTTTATCATTATATAGTGATCATATTTGGTTTTGGTTATATTTTTTGGCTGGAAGTCTATTTCTTTTGTTACGAGTATAATGGCTCCTGCCTCTATAAAATTCTCTATGGGTTGGTATACCATTTTCCATCTCTTCACTTTATATTTATGTTTGTCTCTATATCTTAAATTATTCTCTCTCTCTCCTCTCTCTCTCTCTCTCTCCCCCCCCCCACCCAGTTCTCAAACCCAGGTCTGTAGGCTTTACAAGATCTGTTCCTTTGCTGCTTTAGCCACCTGAATTACGGGGTGCACCCTTAAATGAGTATTTTGTAAGCAGCATATAATTGGTTTTTTTACTCCATCCAGTCACTCTGTGTTTTTTGATTGGTGAATTCAGTTCATTTTGCATTCAGGGTGATTATTGATATATGAGGGCTTATTACTGCCATTTTGACATTTGTTTTTCTGGCTTTTGTCTTGTTTAGTTTTTAGTTTTTTGTAAACTTTCTTTTTTTATTTAGATAAAAAGCATCATATTTTGTAAGGGAGATCTCTTAGCCTCCTTTATTGCATTCTTTATAACACGAGTCTGTTGGTTTCTTATCTAAAGTTTCAGCTTCTACATTCTGTTAATTTTGTTTTTGAGCTTTTGTCTTGTTTTACTGACTTCTCTTGTATTTCTTTGACTCGTTTGCTCAGTCTTTTAAGTCTTTGAACTGTTTTTCTGAGATTTATTTTATTTCTTTGAATTTCTTTATGGTTGCTATTTTGAATTTTTTATCTGATAAGAAGACATAATCCTTCACAGCTTCAAATTTTGTTTATCATGAAATTTCATTTTCTCCTGTGATGTCATGACACCCTGAGATCTCACAGTATCTTGTGCTTCCTTCCCTTGAAGACTTTGTACCTAAGCTGCTTATCTTTGTTTTACAAGAAGGTAAAACTCTGGTTTTATTTTGTTTTTGGCTGTTGCAGGCTTCCATAGTAAGGATCACTTGCTGAGTCAGGAGAATGGATTGTGTCTACTGAGTGGCAGAGGGGCATGCAGGGTTTGATACAACTATTATTGTGGGCTACAGAGTGGTGGTTTGTTCATGTTGGTGTTACTGGTGTCAACTCTCCTCTCTGGGGTCTAAAACCTACATCTAGGCAGAGTATTCACTGTGGTATTGATGTGCTTCACGGAGCACAGATCTCAAGGAATGGGAGGGGACAGTATAGTTCTCTACTCTGTGCTCTTTGCTGAGTTCCCAAACAGTGTGAGGACTGGGATCCTGATCTGAATCCCTCTTTTTCAGACTTCACTCAAGCCAAGAGTTTGTGCCACCACATAATCTTTGCTTTCTTCTCCCTGGGAGTCAAGGCAAGATCTGCTACCCTATTATCTCCATCCTGTTGTATACTTCTTCAGTTTCAACACCAATAACCACACTGCCACTGCAGCTACTGCTGCCCTGCTGCTGTGTAGCCACCTACCTTCAGTCACACAGATGTGTGGAATTCCTCAGGAAATTTCTCTAATGCAGTCCCTGTTGCCCCCTAAGTTTCTGGGGTGCCTCTACCTCACCAACATGTGGTGGAATTCCCCATCAGCATTGCTTCAGTAGAGAACAGTTTGTTGTTTCTCTGAGAAGAGAAACAGGATATGTTACTGGATACTATTGTAGATCAGATCCCTCCTTTCTACTGTTGAGGCGTTGAAAGAAATATTAAATTTCTGTATTGTCTTTCCCAGTTCTATAATTTCCAGTTGTGTCTTTTTATTAACTTCTAATAATTTCCTGGATTTCTTATTTTTCCATCTGTTTCTAGTAAATTTGTAACTGCTTGTTGGAGCATATTTATAATGGATGCTTTATGATCCTTGACATATAGTTGCAACATCTGATTCAACTTGATGTTGGTGTTATTTTGTTGTTTTTTCCCATTCATGTTGTGACTTTCTTGACTTTGGTTCTTAGAAAAGTCATGTTTTTATTGCATCCTGGACATTTTGGCTACTCTGAATCTTACTTAAATCTTTTATTTTAGGTAGCAGTTACCCTGCTTAGGTTTAACATACAGATCCCGACCTACTTTTATAGGTTAATGATTCCAATTATAATATAATTTTCATGACCTTTGCCAACTGCTTGGTTCATTTGGTGCTTCTTGTGTTCCCACAGGTCTCTTAGATGACAGACACAGTTTTACAAAGCCAGGGTACCTGGTGAATTTATATGGAGAAGGGGGTTCTGCACCCATTGGGTTGAAAAGTGCTTTCTGGTCCAAGCCGTTTCTTTGTCATGGAATCCCCCTTGCCACTGACACTGCCTGCCACTTACTGTGGATGGAAGTCTCTGAATTTCTGGGGGAGGGAGATTTGTTTCAGGTCAGATGATTCTTGTGGCAAAATACCATTTGTCTGTGGAGATTAAAATGCTTTCAGGCCCAGACATTTTGTTGCAATGGGATTTTCCTTGTTAATGCCCCCACGATGCCATGCCCCATGCTTCTGGTTGGGACAGAGGAATGTCAGGTCTGTGGGGACAGGAGGTTTTCATACCTAGCTCACCTGTTATGGTGAGGTACCCCTTGCTGATATTGTTTGATCACAAATTATCTTTCTTTGAGGGAGGAGAGTCCTGGACCTGATGGAAGGAAAGTCTTGCTCTGGTCAATTATTGTCAAAGGTGTTCCCCACTGATCCCCATTGACAATGCTGCCAAGCTCATATGAGTTTTTCATTGGCACACCTTGTGTTGCTAGGTTGTGGATCAGTTACTGATAGGCTTGAGTCAATTTCTATTGGTTATGGGATTGTTAGATGCCCTGCTTATGTGCCTTTCCTCAAATCCTTGTGTCTCTAACCAATTCACTGTCCTATTTCTCACCTTTCAGAGTTCTCTTTTGGCTGTCTCTTGTACTATTTCTAGGATTTATAATTGCAAGAAGAGCAGGGGTGAATGAATCTATACCATCATGTCTGAGCTGGAAGAATAGGTAAAAGTTTCAAAGAACCAAGTGGACTTTCCAGAATAAAAAAATGTAACTGGTTTTAACAATTCAATGGACAGAAAATAAATAGGAAATTAGATTGAAATAAAGATATTTTAATGATCTGAAAAGTAGATACAAAAATTGTTCTGAATGCAGCAGAAAGCATTAGAATTTTAAGTTAGAAATTAAAAAATACGGACGATAGAATGGAAATGCCTACCATGAATTTAATTGCATTTCTAGATAGAATGCAGAAAATGATGGAGAAGCAAAATTAAAATAACAGTGACTGATAATCTTTCTCTACTTTTGAAGGACATAGGTCTTAGATTTGTCAATTACAACAAATCCCATGTGGGACAAATACAAAGAAAGTCACCCATAGAGATATTGTGGTAAAAAGATAGAGAATATCTGAAAAGGAGTCAGTCAGAAATGGTGGATGACCTCTAAATAAATGCTGATTAAAATGAGAACAGACTTCACAGAAGCAACAAACTCAGAAGAAAAAGGAATAGTAATTTCAAAGTACCAGGGGAAAATACCTCTCAATCTATAATACTCCTGCTTAAAAAGGTAATATTGAAAAATAAGAACTAAATAAAGACATTTTCAGACATGTAAAATTCTCACTAAAGTGTTTTCTAAAACAAATTTACAGAAAGAAGAATGAGATGAAAAGAAAGAATAATAAAAATAAAAGAAATTCAGATAAAAGCAAATAAACATTACCTGTGTGAAACAATATAGTAACTGAGTTTGAGAGTTTGAAAAAAAGGGTGAATTAAATTAGTTAACAAGCCCACACAAGCATCTTGGAACTTTGGTGGCTGGCCAGGGGAACTTAGAGAACAAAAGGAGTCTAACAGCTGGCTCTACAGTTGGGTGAGAGGTCCCAGGATTGAACATAAGAGTTTGGAGGTAAAGGCAAGTTCGGTGGTAAAGTTGAGGTCTTTGTCCTTGGATGCAGAGACTACCTGCCTGCTGCTGGAGCTGTACAGGACGTGCCAGCATATTTGGAGAGTGCAGAGCATCCAACACCTGGGTTTGCAGCGTCAGTGATCCCATCACCGCCTTGCTTCTCTCCACTGGAAACTGCAGAGGCAGCCACGCCAACCTTTAGCAGAGTGAATTCAGACAGAGCCGGAAGTGACAAGCTTAGGTCAAACCAAGCAGGACAGGGGGTTCTGTGGTTGCTGCTGTTGAACTCTCTGCTAGAAAAATCCCAGGAGAGAATTAGGGGCAGAAAGAATAGGAGCATACAGGTGCTGTGCTCCTCCCACCACAAGCCCTGGGATTCAGGACTCTTAGAACTTGAGATCCAGTGGCTAAGAACCTGGAGGAGCAAACTGTGAAATGAATTGGCTCTGATGGTTTGGTGAAGACAAGGGATCCAAGCACAAACAGTAGGCTCAAGTCACCTAGCCCCAGCCAGCAATTTTACCAGTAAAACAAGCCTTCCCTCCCACACCAGGCTGCAAAAGCTACAAGTTCCCAGACTACCCCCAAGCCCATCCCCCACCCAGCAGTCATCCTCACTCCCTGACATAGCAAAACACATTACAGAAGTCTGTAAGGGTCAAAAATAAAAAATAAAACAAAAATAGAACACCTCTTGGCAGAAAACAAAAAACAAAACAAAACAAAAATCTAGCAGCTGATCAACAAGAACCCCTACTAGGGAAAATAAAACCACGACACACCTTGAAACCTTAAGAAATGGAATCACAATAAAATGACAACTGACTAGAAATTAACTCTGAAGACATGGAAGAATGGGTATTTCTAACAGATAAAGAATTCAAGTCTGATGTCACAAAGAAATCAGAGTTAAAAGAAAATTCAGATAAACTAAAGAAGGATCTTAAATAATTAATCAACAAAAGGATTAAATTGAAGTTCTAAAGAAAAAGAAATCCAGCAGAGATATAGGATTTAAAATTCGTGAAACTAATAATAACATAGAAAGATATGGAAATAGAATAACCCAAATGGGGGAAAGGATTAGTGATATAGAAGGCAGTAATGTAGAAAGGAGCCAGGAAGAAGAACAAAGGGAAAGTAAATGCAAAACATGAAGGATTATTCAGAGAACTATCTGACACCATCAGTAAAGGCAACAGAATATTGGGTATCTCAGAAGGTGAAGATAAAAAGAAAGGAACAGAGAGTATATTCAAGGAAATAATTGCTGAAAACTTCCCAAACTTAGAACAAGAAATGAACATACAGGTTAATGAACCCAACAGAACACCCAACTATATAAATCCAAAATAACTACACCAAGACACATAATTGTAAAACTATCAAAAATCCAAGACAAAGAAAGAATTCTAAAGGTAGCCAGGGAAAAAAAGCAGGTAACAGGTATTCCTATCAGACTAACCTCAGAGGTCTCAGCAGAAACTCTATAGGTTAGAAGAGAATGGAATGATGTCTTCAAAATACTACAAGATAAAAAGTGCCAGCCAAGAACACTATATCCTGCAAAACTCTCTTTCTCAAATTTGAGGGAGACATAAAGGTTTTTCCCAACAAACAAAAGCTGAAAGAGTTTGCAACCATGAGACCTCCTCTACAAGAAATGTTAAAAGAGGTTCTGCTGTCTAAGCCAAAGAGAAAAAACTTTACAAAAATATAAACAAATAAATAACCAGAAAACAAAAATCAAAATGACAGTAGCAAGTTCTCAAATGTAAATAGTTACTATAAATGTAAATGAACTGAAATCACCAATCAAAAGGTACAGAGTGGCTAAATAGATTAAAAGGCAAAATCCAAATATATGCTGTCTGCAAGAAACCCATCTAAAGTCGAGAGACAAGCAAAGACTTAAAGCGAATGAATGGAGAATGGTACTCCAAGCTAATGCTGAATCCGAAAGAGCAGGATAAAGTATTCTTTCAGTCAAAGAAAATTTTTAAAAAGATAGACATTATATAATGATAAAGTGATCAATACAAAAAAAGATTTAACTCTTATTAACATTTATGTACCCAACAAAGAAGACCCAAATATATTAAGCAAATATTAACATATCTAAATAGAGATATTGATAGCAACAATAATAGTAGGGGCTTTCAGTACTCCTCTTTCAGTGAAAGACAGATCATCCAGACAGAATCAATAAAGAAACAAGATCTTTAAATGACAAAATGGAATAGCTGGACCTAATAGATATATAGAGAGTACTTCACCCCCAAACTATAGACTACTTCTCAAGTGCTCATGGAACATTCTCAAGGATAGACCATATGTTGGGACACAAAACAAGTCTCAATAAAGTTTCAAAGACTGAAATCATATCTAGCATCTTTTAAGATCACAATGGCATCAAACCGGAGATCAACCCAAAGGAGGAGAGGAAAACTACAAAAGAATGGAGAATAAACAACATATTGTTGAGCAGCCATTGGGTAAAGGAGGAAATTAAGGAAGAAATTTTAAAAATACATGGAATAAGATGAAAATGACATGACATATCAGAATCTATGGGATACAGTAAAAGCAATAACAAGAGGGAAATTTATACCAATACGATCTTGCCTTGGGAAAAAAGAAGAATCACAAAAAAATCCTAAACCATCACCTAAAGGAACTAGAAATAGCAAAAAAACATAAGCCTAAATCTAACAGAAGGAAAGATATAATAAAGATTAGGGCAAAAATCAATTAAATAGCCATAGAAAGACTAAAAGTTAATGAAAAAGGTTTGTTTTTGAAAGAATAAACAAAATAGACAGGACACTAAGCAGATTCACAAAAAAAGAGGACTGCAAAAACACAAATAAATAGAATCAGAAATGAAAGAGGCACAATCACAACAGATACAGCAGAAATACAGAAGATTATAAGAGAATACTATGTACAACCATATGGCAACAAACAATAATCTAGAAGAAATGGACACATTTCTGGAAATGTACAATATCCCAAAACTAAACCAAGAAGAACTAGAAATCATGAACTGATAATTCACAAGCAAGGAAATTGAAACAGTGATCAAAAACCTTCCCCAAAACAAAAGCCCTGGACCAGATAGTTTTGCCAGTGAATTCCACGAAGCATTCAAAGAAGAATTAATACTAATACTATTTAAACTTTTCCAAAAAATGGAAGAAGATGGAAAACTTTCAAACACATTTTATGATAATAATGTTATGCCAATTCCAAAACCAGATAAAGATAGCACTGAAAAAGAAAATTACAGACTGATATCCTTAATGAATATTGATGCAAAAATTCTCAACAAAAAACTAGGAAACTGAATTCAACAACATATAAAATGAATCATACACCATGATCAAGTTGGATTTATTCCAGGTATACAAGGATAGTTCAACACATGCAAATCAATAATGTGATATACTATACCAATAAAAGGACAAAAAACACATAATCTTCTCAATAGATGCAGAAAAAGCATTTGACAAGATTTAACACCCTTTTATGTTAAAAACCCTCCAAAAATAGATACAGAAGGAACGTAGTTCAACATGATTAAGACTATATATGACACACCCACAGCCAGCTTTGTACTCAATGGCAAAAAACTGAAAGCTTTTCCTCTAAGATCAGGGACAAGGCAAGGATGTCCACTCTCACCAATACTATTTAATATAGTGGTGGTAATCCTGACCGATGCAATTAGACAAGGAAAAGATGTAAAAGGTATCCAAATAGGAAAACAACAAGTGAAGCTATTACTCTTTGTGGATGGCATGATTATATACATAGAGAAACCCAAAGACTCAAGTAAAAAGCTACTAGAAATAATAAAAACATACAGTAAAGTGAAGGCTACAAAATTAATATTAAAATATCTGTCATATTTCTGTATGCCAACAATGAAAATACAGAAAGAGAACTGAAGAAAACAATACCATTTACAATTGCATCAAAAATGAAATACCTTGGAATAAACTTAACGAGAGAAGTGAAGGAACTATACCATGAGAACTATAAGACATCGCTAAAAGAAATAGAAGATGACACAAAGAAATGGAAACATATTCCATGCTCATGGATGAAAAGAATCAACATAATCAAAATGGCCATACTGCCCAAAGCAATATACAGATTCAATGCTATCTCCATCAAAATTCCAAAGACATTCTTCACAGACATAGAACACAAAATAGTGAAATATGTTTGGAACAACAAACAACCCACGATAGCAAAACAATCCTCAAGAAAAAAAAAAACCCAACAACGGAAGAATCATGCTCCCTCACTTCAATTTCTACTATAAAGCAATAATATTTAAAACAGCATGGTACTGGTATAAAAGTAGAAAGACATCAGTGGAACAGAATCAAAAGCCCAGAAATAAACCCACATATATATGGACATCTAATTTTTGACAAAGGAGCCAAAAACCTACAATGGGGCAAGGACGACCTCCTTAATAAATGGTGCTAACAAAACTGGACAGTCACATGCAAAAGGTTGAAACTAGATCACTACCTAACACCATACACAAAAATTAATTCAAAATGGATTAAAGACCCAGACATAAGAGCAGATACATAGAAGAAAACAGGCAAAACATTATTGGACATGGACTTAAGAGATATCTTTGGCAACTCAACTCCCATCGCAAGGCAAATAAAATCTAAAACAAATGGGATTATGTAAAACTAAAAAGCTTCTACTCAGCAAAAGAAACTCACACAAAAACAATAAGGCACTCAACTTAGGGGGGAGAGAGAGAGAGAGAGAGAGAGAGAGAGAGAGAGAGAGAGAGAGAGAGAGAGAGAGAGAGAGAGAGA